>CM051027.1:5323141-5328141 GCA_027627225.1 Congeria kusceri | reverse complement strand
ATTCTCTTGATTACTAACAAAATCTATTCATTTGTTTATTTCCTATTTGATAACATTTCCATGGAACTTCGATCGATTCCGTTTCAAATTTTGCGTTTGCGTTTAGTTGTTCATATACAGACAGACCGACAGACAGACAGTCAAAAAGACGGACGGACGGACGGACAGACAGACAGACGGCAAAAACATGTCATCCTGGGCGGAAGTAACATTACGATTGAATTTTTATTAAAATGTTAGTGTCTAAACCGGCAAATACAAATATCTAGGGACCACCGTGTTATGGGCAACATGCCACGTTTTTCTTCAATTGGGTCATAGGTTAATCCGGGTGGATCATACGTGGATTAACCGGAAGTTCAATAAACAACCCAGACGGACATAATTGAAATTCTTGCAATAGTGCTTTAGATGAGACCACTTTTTGTGATATCAGACAGGATTTAACAATTCGCTTATTAAAACGAAGCGTCTGGGTCTATAGAGAAACGTGTCTCATAACGACCCGGACACTTCACAGTCAAGTGAAAGCAAATTCCTCAAGCAGAGTCGTGTTGTCAAGTAAAATACGAGAGCATTCTAAACTTCAAACCTGAGAACTACTACTACTACTAGCTAGTATTTCTAATGCTATTGCTTTTGTTGCTGATGCTGCTTCTGGTAATGTACCTACAAGTATTGCTGCTAGTACTACTACTTACATAAGTACTACTACTGCTGCTGCTGCTGCTGCTGCTAACAAGGATAGTAGGAGGAGGAGATTAATTATCCTACCATTGCTAATATAGATGCTACAACCGCTACTGCTACTACCACTGCTGCTGCTGTTGCTGCTGCTGCTACTACTAGTACTTATACTGCTACTACTACTACTACTACAGCTACTACTACTATTACTGCTGCTGCTGCTGCTGCTTCTACTGCTGCTGCTACTACTACTACTACTACTTCTACTTCTACTACTGCTACTACTATTACTACTACTACTACTTCTACTACTACTACTACTACTACTACTACTACTACTACTACTACTACTACTACTACTACTACTACTTCTACTTCTACGACTACTACTACTACTACTACTACTACTACTACTACTGTTGCTGCTGCTGCTACTACTAGTACTTATACTGCTACTACTACTACTACTACAGCTACTACTACTATTACTGCTGCTGCTGCTGCTGCTTCTACTGCTGCTGCTACTACTACTACTACTACTTCTACTTCTACTACTGCTACTACTATTACTACTACTACTACTTCTACTACTACTACTACTACTACTACTACTACTACTACTACTACTACTACTACTACTTCTACTTCTACGACTACTACTACTACTACTACTACTACTACTACTACTACTACTACTACTACAACTTCAACAACTACGACTACTACTACTACTTCTACTACTACTACCACTACTACAACTACAACTACAACAACAACAACTACAACTACTACTACAACTAATACTATTACTACTACTACTACTACTACTACTACTACTACTACTACTACTACTATTGTGTAAAAAGTGAACAGCTTTAGTTTTGGTCCACTGTGTGTTAAGCTAACAAATAATTTCTCTCGTAAACCAGAAATAGGTATAATTTACTCTTCCACAAACTGTAAGGAAAATACACACAAGATCTATATCTTAGCAACAAATCGCAAAGCATCGCGCGCCGATTCGGGTGGCTTCAAGGGTTAATCTTTGAACAACTAATTCGGCAAAGGATCCCGGAAAAATGGTGTTTGTTCAATGAAAACAGATGTGTTTTCAGACAACGGTTAATAGAAACGTATTTTTACGAGCGCGCAGTAAGCCTTTCACACAGACACATGTTTAGACATTTATCTTTTTGCCTGAAAATTGAAAATTAGTCTAATTGCAGCGCCAATTAGGTAAAGGGCAGAACTAAATACACACCAAACTGACGGTACCTTAAACGGCATTAAAGGGGTGCATCTGGCATTCACAATATTTATATTGGCTACAATAAAGCTTTTATTCAGACAAAAAATTGTTAAAGAAGATGGTCTTGTAAATAAAACTATTGATAACCCACACCACAATACATGTATCTTCTACATTATGTGGTTTATTATATGTATATAGTTAAATAATGTAGCTTTATACAATATTTATGAAACGCACGGACCGACGGACGGTCTGGATGGCGGGGGACGGTTGGGCGATGGGGGCGTCTGGGCTGGCGGGACAGACAGACTGGCAGAAAGAGAGACAGAAGACAGACAGACAGACAGACAGACAGACAGACAGACAGACAGACAGACAGACAGACAGACAGACAGACAGAAGACAGACAGACAGACAGACAGACAGACAGACCGTGCAGCAAATAATATACTTTCGCTGGCTTCTTGTCTGTATTTCGTTTCATACAAAAACAAAGCATACTTATTTGTTAGAGACTGTAAAGAACTTAAGATATTTTATCATTATGCGGAACATTTCCAATGCAAGATGCATGTGAATCACAAACGGTGCGTTTCCAGTGAAATTCCTCGCTAATTAACCACTGCCGGTGGGATAAACGTGCTCATATTTAGGAGTAAAAAGAAAGCAAAGATAATGATGATTGAAGATCTCGTAACGGACGTTGGTCATGAACAAACAAAAGCAAAGAAATAATGAAAACACGTAATTGCACAGAAAGCGACTCTTATGCATTTTAAGGTATACTCAATGCTAGATGATGATAATGCTGCTGCTGATGATGATTATAATGATGATGGTGATGATGAGCAGGAGGATGTAATTGATGACTATCATTATTGTTTCGCTGATTGTTATTCTCATTAGTAATACTGCGGTTACTGTTATTGTCCGAAATGATGATAATGGTCATTTTCACCAGCGTCATTATAAGCATGATGACAAATATGATCGACGAGGCCAACGTCGATTTTATTGTTGTTAATATAGATCATGATTATGATTATGATTATGGTAACGATGACGATGTCAATGATGATGATGATAATGCTGATGATGACGATAATGATGACGATAATGGTGATGATGATGATGATGACTATGATGACGATGATGACTATGACGACGATGATGACGATAACGATGACGATGATGATAATGATGATGATGATGATGGTGGTGGTGGTGGTGGTGGTGATGATGATGATGACGATGATGACGATGATGATGATTATGATGATATGCCAACCAATTTATACATAAATTAACATGTCACAATTCTCCATTACCTGAACAGAAACGGTTATGACCAATAACGTGTCAGAGACCTCACTCGTTAATTGAGTAGACACGAATACAGTCGCAATGAAAGGACGGAATAAATTAAAATGATAAATCAAATTAAGCAGTGATGTATTGGGATAGTCGCTAAAATTAACAGAAGCGATACAATCTTCACATTCAATGCAGCCAGATAAATAGGCATTAATGTTGCTTGAACCGGCTGTTTGCTTTTTTACATGTGATTTATTAATTACACGCTGGACCAGGTTCAAATGTCTCAACCTTAAAATATTATATTTTAATACCTTAAATTGTTCAAGACAAAGGCTCAGTTTTAGTACATTTAAACAAATGTACAAGTATATCCGTCGCGTTGTTTAAATTTGCCGAGGCGCAAACTTTAACGGGTATAATCATATAGACTAGGATTTGTAACCAAGCTCAATGTTATCATTATCGAAGACGGACCAATGAGCTAACTATAGAAGTCGCTCGAAGCGGGCAGGCCTCCAAGGCAGCTTATTCCACGTGCGTTGTGTAAATAATATGTGGCGCGTCGTGGGAAAACCGGACTTAATGCATGTGCGTAAAGTGTCATCCCGGATTAGCCTGTGCAGTCCGCACAGGCTAATCCGGGACGACACTTTCCGCCTAAAGTGGATTTATGGTTAGAAGACACTTCATTTAAACAGAAAATACCATGAAAGCGGAAAATGCCGTCCCGGATTAGCCTGTGCGGACTACGCTAATCCGGGACGACACTTTACGCACATGCATTAAGTCCGGTTTTCCCACGACGCACCACATTATGTTATACAGCAGTATGTGCAATTTTTCTTCCTAATAATAAAGGATCCTGTAAAAATGCTGGTCCAGACGATTCTCTTGATTACTAACAAAATCTATTCATTTGTTTATTTCCTATTTGATAACATTTCCATGGAACTTCGATCGATTCCGTTTCAAATTTTGCGTTTGCGTTTAGTTGTTCATATACAGACAGACCGACAGACAGACAGTCAAAAAGACGGACGGACGGACGGACAGACAGACAGACGGCAAAAACATGTCATCCTGGGCGGAAGTAACATTACGATTGAATTTTTATTAAAATGTTAGTGTCTAAACCGGCAAATACAAATATCTAGGGACCACCGTGTTATGGGCAACATGCCACGTTTTTCTTCAATTGGGTCATAGGTTAATCCGGGTGGATCATACGTGGATTAACCGGAAGTTCAATAAACAACCCAGACGGACATAATTGAAATTCTTGCAATAGTGCTTTAGATGAGACCACTTTTTGTGATATCAGACAGGATTTAACAATTCGCTTATTAAAACGAAGCGTCTGGGTCTATAGAGAAACGTGTCTCATAACGACCCGGACACTTCACAGTCAAGTGAAAGCAAATTCCTCAAGCAGAGTCGTGTTGTCAAGTAAAATACGAGAGCATTCTAAACTTCAAACCTGAGAACTACTACTACTACTAGCTAGTATTTCTAATGCTATTGCTTTTGTTGCTGATGCTGCTTCTGGTAATGTACCTACAAGTATTGCTGCTAGTACTACTACTTACATAAGTACTACTACTGCTGCTGCTGCTGCTAACAAGGATGGTAGGAGGAGGAGATTAATTATCCTACCATTGCTAATATAGATGCTACAACCGCTACTGCTACTACCACTGCTGCTGCTGTTGCTGCTGCTGCTACTACTAGTACTTATACTGCTACT
>CM051027.1:5160641-5315641 GCA_027627225.1 Congeria kusceri | reverse complement strand
AATATTACTGATATGTTTGGAATACTTGTTTAGTTTTAGAATTTTCAAGTTGACCATTTACTGAAATAAAAAAATCAACTGAAAAATCCCTACCTATCTACCCTATTTTTTTTGGTCATGTAACCTGAAAAATAACCCATATGTTTATGCCTTATGGACCTTTACTGATTTGTATACTGTAAATACACAAGACCTCGCCCGGCTTAATGGTATCACATTCAAATAGAATTATCGTTTCCAAATTAACGTTTATCTCTATTCCGTTGATATTATTTGCAATGAATTTTTAATAAATATACCATAAAGAACAATCCAAAAACCTCATATGAAGTCATAGCAAAATCGTGTTTTTACACATGAAAATTGAACAAAGCAGTGAGGAAAACACTTTTATGTATCTCTTCAAGTATCTTTAAGTGTATTCTTAGCTAACGCTAAACATGCACTGCCTGCCTTACTTTGATTATTCGCAAGATTGCTGGTCTTTGAAGATAAAAATAATAATTTTCAATCCAAATTTATTGTAATTAATTCAAAGTGACTCAGGAAGGGTTAAAGTTTTCCATTAGCGAATCACAGTGTCTTTATAGACGCATAAAAAGAATAGTAATTACATGTAGATATTGTTAAACTTAGCCATTGTTTGTGCATGCATACTTTAAAATATGCAGCCATCCATGAAAGCAACAATTAATTAAATTGTGTTTAAAGGACGTGTCATTTTCGGTACATGGCGCCGTGCGTGCCTGTTTCGTAATCTAGTGGCATTCATTGGTTGTAGAAATATTGGTATAAGGTTGTATTAGTGTAGCTAGTGGTGATGCTGGCGAAATTGGTGGTACATTAGCAAAGTAGCCAAATCATAAGGCGTAAAAAATATGTTTGTTTCAGGTTACATGCCCAAAAAAGTTAGGGTAGGTAGGTCGGGATTTATTTATTTATTTGGTAACTGGTCAACTTGAAGATTCTAAAACTGAATAAATATTCAAAACATCAATGATATCCTGAAACATTGTTTATAAGTGGATACTTTGAAAACAAAACACTTATTTATAAAAAAAACAAAAAAAACAAACAAACAAAACATATAATTATTGAAAAAGGTAAATAAAACAAAAATCAATCTGACAATCCCAATAAAATGTTCTAGGGTCTGGGCATTTTTAGGGTAAGTCGGGTAGCCTGAAACAAACATATTTTTTTAACGCCTAAGCGATCCGTTTAAATACATTTCAATCAAAGGGAAATAACTATACATCAGAACAACTTGGTTCGTGTAACCCTGCATTTCATACGCGTGCGTAGGCCTACGTGAAGACATTTCTCTTGAAGTTTAATTTGTTCCACCTACGCCCATAGGCACCTCTAACTGGACCTTTTCTGATTGCGGTTTTCTAAAAAATGACAAATCGCATCGGTTTCAAATTTTGCACAGTCCCATCGTACACCAATTTCCAATTGAACGGTTCAGCGATCATTTATATTTCCTCGTGCTCTCGTGTGTCAAAACTAATAATTGCACGAGAAAATCGTGATGAATTTAGAAATTCGATGCAATTTATAACCAAAGTGTTTAACACGACACTCCGCACAGGCTAATCAGGGACGGCACTTTCCGCTTTTATGGTATTTTCTGTTTCAAGAAAGTCTCTTCTAAACATAAATCCACCGTAGGCGGAAAGTGCCGTTCCGGATTAGCCTGTGCGGACTGCACAGGCTAATCCGGGACGACACTTTACGCACATGCATTAAGTCCGGTTTTCCCACGACGCGCCACATTTAAACCAATTATTGTACACATAACACCACCCCACAATGAAGAATGGAAGTTTTCAAAAATGTCAATCATACGTGCCAATTAATCGGCAATTTTATCCAATCATTGTCTTCGGATATCACGTGATATTCGTGTAACCTATTTGACACAAAGAAGCAGGTGGTAAACTTCTAATCTGTTTGTGAAATTTGATTAATGTAAATTAATCCGTTAATAATAGTTAAGGAGGAGTTGAAAATGTTAGTGCCAAAACCTGGAAAGAGCTACTGTGCAGTTTGCAGGACGGGTGCGCGCCATTGGTATGTAAGAGTCCGTATTCCGCGCACTTAGGTATTGAGTAATTTTTATAAGATAATTTTTCTCTTTATTTAGATTGAAATTTATTAAATCACTATTTTAACGATTTTAAATCAAAATAAAAAAATAACGAACATATTTTATCTTAATTTCTAACAGTGAAATTGACGTTATTTCGTTTTCGCATTTTTGCGATTTTTTGTTTTGATATTAAGTTTTATTTTTGTGAAGTTTTGTATGAAAACGAAATTTTAGATAAAGGAAATTAAATACATCGAAGTCATATATACTATTTTGTGTTATTGAAAAGTTTGGAGAAAATCGGGCTACAAATACAAAAGTTATAGTTGATTAGGCGAAGGTCTACTTAGAAGTGCCTATGAGTGTATAGTTGCCCACTCACAACATAAGTAAGAATCTGTTTGTTTTTATCAAAGACATCTGAAATACAGGGTCTTAACAAAATAGTAAAAGTTATGGGGCCAATCAAATAAAAAAGATCACCAAAGCAGGTACTGGGTCAGTTATCTTAATCAAATTGGACAAATGTATTGAAAAAATAATAAAAACCAAATACAAAACGTAAAATTCAAACTATTAATCAATAGGTTTTTACAGTATTACATTGTAATTTCACACAGAAATAATTTTCTTTATTTTCAATAACTCATTACTGAGTAAATTTTACATGTTTATAGATTAATATTTTGCGGGAAACTATATTGTACTTCAATTACGTCATTATCTGTTACTTGTGACGTCATATTTGAACGCAAATATCATTCTAAACCAAACGTACATTCCATCTTGTTTATTGCTAACAGCTTTGTTCACAGTGAGAGAATTTTGTGTGAAAATGGTGTTTAAGCAGTGGATATATGTGTTGTGGGCTTCTGCGCTGATTTTATGCTTGTGCATCGATGCCGTGCCGTTGAATTCCCAGCAAAATGGTGAGGCGTTTAACGACCTGGAAACAAAATTGGCGGAGGCAGTCAACGGCATGATGAACGGAAACTCCGAAAATGACGCAAACGCGGCAAAACGGGACATTGCGAATAATGCAGAAGAAGGCAAAAACGTCGATGAAGTGTCTGCCGGCGACGACGATGGCTCCGACAATGCGGCAAAGAGATCAGTCGGCAGCAACACAAATGCAGATGACGACGCAAACGACAATGTATCGAAGGCCGACGACGACAGCGATTCAGCAGCTTTAAACAGGCGTGAGACCTCCGAAGCCATGGCTGATGATGATGCTGACGATGATCAAGACGCCGATGTAATGGGCAAACGCGATGTATTGGCCGCAGATGATGACGCTGACGATGGAGATGATAACTTTGAAAGTGAAATGGCTAAGCGTGATGCTGGAGATGGTGACGATGATTTTGATCTCGAAGAAGACGACGATGCTATTGAAAAGCGAGAGGCTGACGCAGATGGGGATGACGACAACAGAATCAACTTTGAGGCCTCCGACTCCGAGCATTCTCGCGTAAGACGAGAGGCAGCGCCTGCCAAACTCGATGATAAGAGGCAAAGGTCGCTAAGCGGTAAGTGCATGTAAATTGATTAAATAATAAAAAACATAAATTTCATGACCAATCCCCCCAAAAAACTACATGTGTATGTGGCCGGGCTTGGCTCTACCAACTGAGATAGCGGGGCTACACATACATGACATTAAATATTTAGAAGCTGGGATAAACGCCTGACTGCCTCAGAAATCTGGAAGAACGTTTTTTTGTAGTCTACTTCGTTATCACCGAAATTGGAAATCAAAACAATGGTTTTAATAAAGTTGTATTGACAACATCCTGAGCAATGCATTGACCAATTATCTTCTTATTGTAGTGAAATAAAATATGAAAATAAAACTATTTATCAAGATCTGTCTTAATATGAGGTGTGTTATGGGAAAACCGGCCTTAATGTATGTGCATAAAGTGTTGTCCCCGATTAGCCTGTGCAGTCTGCTTAGGCTAATCTGGGACTGCACTTTCCGCTTTTATGGTATATTCTGTTTCAAGGTAGTCTCTCCTAAACATAAATCCACTGTAAGCGGAATTAATACAAAAAAAAATTAAATTAAATTAAATTTAATTTAAAGACCTATTAACATAAACAAGAAAAATCTTTTAAAAGATATTCGGCGTATGTTGTAAATATTTGTAAAAAATGACAATGTAAATTGAATATCCAAATAATTTAAAACTGATGCATATGTTGATTTGGTTTATAAACAAACAGTCTCATTTCTTCATAGATCGTTATTCTATACGAATTTAATATTATTTTCAATATTATTAAAGAAAACAAGTAAGTAAATTTTCATCATCAAAGAGCAAACTGATATTTTCATGTGGCTAGCTCCAAAAAAGTAGTATGAAATGTTTATATATTTAAAATAAATAAAAAGAATATCATTATTTCATGTCAAAGCAATGAACTGATGGCCCCATTTTTTAAATAAGTTCTACTTGAATAACCCAAATAAGTCAGACTCATCTGCTCATCAACGTCAGTATGTTCATCTATATCAGTATTTCACAAGAAAAAAAAATTATGCAGAGCATCATAAGGCGCCGGGAAACTATGAAAAGTCCATTTGTTTAAAATATCTTAATTATGTAATGTCCGTACAATTAACTTACCGTCTCATATTTTACATCCATGATTTTTTTAATCTAGAGAATGTATACAGTATTTGTCAGGCAAATCAAAATTTAATAGAAGTTTCATTGTTTCCAAGAAAATAATGACGAAAATGAATATGAGCGTTTATCATATTTATTATGGATTTAGCATTTATACTATGTGTGCCAAATAAAAACACACATCAGGGAAAATTCATCGCAATTAAATATGATGATTTGACTTCATTTTGTGATAACAAAAAGGTAAAGTTTTATTATATGCTGTTCCGTGAAATATCGAATTTTATTGGTGAAATAAAATTTTATATTTTCACTGTTGCAGCAGTGAAAATATTAGATTTTTTATTTTCACTGCAGTGAAAATATAACATAAAACGGACTATTTTTCAGTAAATAGCATCGATCTACAAGTAGTGGTTTACAACCCTTGGCAAATGTATATATATGTGCAGTATGTACATGCATGTGTATAAATTACATAAAACACATTATAAAATTTAACAAAATTATAATTTAGTGAAAACAAAATATGGCACTTTTTTCCCACCATACTAACGAGTGACAGTTTTGGAATCATTTATGATGTCAGAATACACGAACTTGTGACGTTTAAGCTTATCTCCATTTATTATTATTATTATTGTCGTTGTTCTCTGGATTCTTGTAAGAACGAAACAGTGTTGCTGACGTATATACTATTAATAGGTGCAGGTTAGTCAGCAAGTGTATTCTATGGAATGTAGCTTATCGAAAATGCGATATTAACGGGGGATGTTCCCAAGGTCATGTTACACGGTCTGTAAACACTGGCATGTAAATTGAAAATGAAATTTGAGCCAATGCAACTTCTGAGTAGCTCAAGAACTGGAAATTAGTCAAAAACGTAAACAAAGTAAAGATGTATGTCTGGATTTTTCCACATTGGCTCATTTTTAGCTCACCTGAGCACTACATTAACCTCGTTAACACTCTAGAGGCCACATTTATTGGCCAATCTTCATGAAACTTTGTCAGAACATTTGACCCAATGATATCTCGGCTAAGTTTTTATCTGGGTCATGTGGGGTCAAAAACAACGTCACTAGGTCAAATTGAAGGAAAAGCTTGTTAACACTCTAGAAGCCACATTTTTTGCCCAATCTTTATAAAACTTAATCAAAACATTTGTCCAAATTATATTTTGGCCGAGTTTGAATATGGGTCACGTGGGGTCAAAAACTAGGTCACTGTCAAATTGAAGAAAAAGCTTGTTAACACTCTAGAAGTCACATTTTTTGCCCAATCTTCATGAAACTTGGTCACAACATTTGTCTTAATGATATCTCGGCTGAGTTCGAATCTGGGTCATGTGGGGTCAAAAACTAGGTCACTAGGTCAAATTGAAGAAAAAGCTTGTTAACACTCTAGAAGTCACATTTTTTGCCCAATCTTCATTGAACTTGGTCAGAACATTTGACCCAAAGGTATATAGGCTGAGTTTGAATCTGGGTTGTGTGGGACAAAACTAGGTCACTAGGTCAAATTGAAGAAAAAGCTTGTTAACACTCTAGAAGTCACATTTTTTGCCCAATCTTTATGAAACTTGGTCAGAACAATTGTCTTAATGATATCTCAGCTGAGTTCAAAACTGGGTCATGTGGGATCATAAACTAGATCACTAGGTCAAATTGAAGAAAAAGCTTGTGAACACTCTAGAAGTCACATGTTTTCCCCAATCTTCCTGAAACTTGCTCAGAACCTTTTTCCCAATGATGTCACAGCCAGGTTCAAAACTGGGTAATGTGGGGTCAAAAACTAGGTCACTAGGTCAAATAGAAGAAAAAGCTTGTGAACACTCTAGAAGTCACATTTTTTGCCCAATTAACATGAAACTTGGTCAAAACATTTGTTCTGATGATGTCTCAGCCAGATTCTAAAATGGTTCCGCTCCGTTGAAAAACATTGCCGCCAGAGGGCGGGGCAGTTTTCCTTATGTGGCTATAGAAAAAGCTTGTTTACACTATAGAAGTCACATTTTTTGCCCAATCAACATGAAACTTGCTCAGAACCTTTGTTCTTATGATATCTTTGCTGAGTTTGATAATAGTTCCACTCTGCTGAAAAATGTGGCCATCATGGGATGGGGCAGTTTTCCTTATATGCAGGGTTGTCATTATTAACCGATTGCCAATCAAAAATTCATCATTAAAATAATGAGAAAATCAGTTTTTTTTTGTTCAGGAACTTAAAAATTGAAAAAGGTTATATCACAAATGGGCCCCATAGACCCCTGGCCAAATCGCTTAGATTGAGATAAAAATCGCTTGTGTCCATCGATAATGACAACCCTGTATATGGGTATAGTGAAAACTTTAAAAAGCTTGTGAACACTCTAAAGGCCACATTTATGGCCCAATCTTCATGAAACTTGCCCAGATCCTTTGTTCCAATGATATCTCGGCGGAGATTGAAAATGGCTCGTGTGTGGTCAAAAACCTGGTCACTAGGTCAAATAGAAAAAAAAAATGAAAACTCTAGTTTTGCCTAATCTTCTTGAAAATTGCTCAGAACATTTGTTTCAATAATATCTTGGGACAAGTTCGAAACTGGATCATGTGGGGTAAAAAAAACTAGGTCACCATGGCACAATTGAACAAAAAGCTTTAAAACATTTTTTGAGGCCATATTTATAGGCCAATCATTACAAAACTTGCTCAGAACAATTTAGTTCCTTAGCCTCTCAGGTGAGCGTCCTAGGGCCTTTCTCCCCTCTTGTTTCCATTTACCTCCAAAAAGAAATGGAGCCAATTTTTTACAGGCTGTGGCGGGGATTTCTTTTGAACTAGCCAATGCAATGTTAGGATTTATTCATACGGGACTACTGGCAGGAAATGTTCACTACAATTGATTGGATGTTGAGAAAGGCCAAAAGTTGGGTTTAACAGCTACGCCTTAAAAATAACACTAAATGACTTAAACACAAATATGTTTAATTAATAATTAATAAAAAAAAAACTATTTGAATACATACATCTTTATCTATTTTATATCCAGCTGGAGTCTCCGAGTACTAATTAGTAGTAATTGTTTCTGCATTTTTGTACTTTTAAAATACCATCTATAATCTAGGACTTCAAAAACTATAAATGAAAACAATTGAAAGAAAACATCATTATAATAATAATAATAATAATAATAATGATACTACTACTACTACTACTACTACTACTAATAATAATAATAATCATAAGCTGTTTTCAGTATATAGCAAATAAAGCTAAAACACATGTTCCTGTAAGATTTAATAAATCAGACAGTTGTACAGTCTTCACCCTAATTTTTTCAAAGCACTTGCCAGTTCGGGCAAGCTTGTTCGCAAAACCACTTGCCCGAAATTTGTTTAACTTGTCCGAACTTCAAATGCTACTCAGCGTTTTTCCTCTATATAAAGTTGGTACCGGAAAACGGTACCATTCCCAATCGGATTTTCTGACTATTTTTCCCAATTTGAAGTTAAAAAAATCCCAAATGTAAGAAAAAAATCCAAAAAGACCCTGAAAAGGTCGACGATGTTCCTGTATTTTACTTTAGTTTTACCCAAGCGTAAACCTCCACGCACAGCTGCACGGCCTTCCCCAGGCTGTTTTAGCGCCCCGGTGCCTGGGCGTTTAATTTTAACTTGAACATATCCGGGGCGCCATATATTAGTATTGCGCTTATAAACATCGCCCGAGGCATGTGTACTTTATCAATTAATTAGCTGTGTTGACTGCAGCAGACCGACAATTCCTGTTGTGAAAGCTAATCTCTTACGTCACAATGGCCGTTTTTCACTCGAGAAACATGTACACCCACTCTATAAAGTCAGTGAATGATCAAAGCGAGTGTCAATTCGCCGAAAATTTTAACAATGAACAGTTATTTCTAAGCCGCAATCAATCACCCTGAAGCACCGCCATGTAGGCGGAGTTTCAACTGCAGTAAAATCGAAATGAGCCAATAGAAACGCTCAGTTTATCTTCGCTTTGGAATGACGTTATATCTGACCAATCAGCGCAGTTGGCATGTATCCACACACAAGTAACCTTATACGCGCGTCATGCGTATTGTCCACCTAAAAAGTAAACAAGCTTTCGTATTTTATAATATGCACACTTGTTAATTAAAAAAATTCATAACTTTAAAAAATAAACTGCGAAAAATCAATCTACCTAAGCCTACCCACTGTTACTGCTCAGTGTTGTAGTTTCGTAAACACAAGCGGTCTTGTTTATGTACATGTATGCCATGTAAAACCTGTGTTTTCTGCAAAAGAGCGCGAAATGTCTAATGACAACCACGACGTCACGTTCCACGCATGGAAAGCGTGCGTGTACCGACCATCTGCTTTCTAAATACAGGTCTTAACATTTGACGCGCGCAGGCACAACGTGCACGGGGAAATTATCCCGCCGTTTTTGCAAGAACAAAGCATGTATAATATACATGTATTTTAATCATGATTCTTACAATGAGACTTTTTATTTTTAAAAGGCTAGAGGTATACCGTTTAAATGGTGATGTTTCGTCTATTTCATTTCGTTTAAACGTTTACAAAAAAAATGAAAACGTGTTAGCCATAATTTTAAGAGCTTAAACGCACCAGATAACGTCATATGACACATGTCGCAAAAAAAAATTCGACGTAGGGACTGGGGGGCCTGAAAAAAAATTCTGGGTTACTGTTAACATCCAGGGGAAGTAACATACTGTTTTTACATCTTTTATGACATTTTTTAATGAAAGTGATAAAATTCCTAATTTGGATGAAAATAACGCTAATTTTCCCAATTTGACCGGTACCGGTACCATTCCCAAAGTGGTGAGGAAAAACGCTGCTACTTAAGAGCAATATAAGAAAATGACGTGTTTTATAATTTTATTTATTCATATTTTATTTCCATAGTCATGTCTGTCATCCTGTTTTTGTTGTTCTCCCTCAAAACGGGAAATGCATAAGGTTCGTCATATTTTGTATGTCATGTGTCAAATGTGATTTAAAAGATAAACAAGGAAATATCTAATGTCCAAAAGGTATGTGGCTCTGCTCAAAAGGAGAGGGGTGGACAGCTGGACCAATTTGTTGATATTCTCTAATAACTTGATAACTCACTTAAATGCTTCTAATTAAGGTTTTTATACAAAGTATATTTATTGGATAATCCTATTTGCACAAATATGTTGTATTTCAAAAGATTTATATTCAACATTTCTCTGTGAACCAACTCAAGACGGCAGCAAAGCGAAACTAAACAAGGAGCAGGGAGAAGCAACCAGCTATTTCACTGTTATTAAACTGCAAGCTACATTTGACTAAAGTAGTTCCAAAATAGTTCCTACCAAAGAAAAGTATTTAAATGCAGTCTTACTTTCAAACAACATGCACTTGTGCAATTAAATAAAAAATATTCAAAATAAAATACTTATTTATATATTTGTTAATTACTGCAAACAATGCACGTATGTGTACACTTCAGTTTCAGCCAAACTAGCATGTACTCCAACTCAACTAAGGTAGTCTTCATCTTAAACTTTTGAACGGAGAAGCGTTTACTCGACTACGATCAATTGTCTATATATTTCAATAAGCGTCTACACAACAATAAAGACCGCACAGCATGATGACGTCATATGTTTATGTGTAAATACTTAATGTGCCAATAAAACAACGGGTTTTATAAATATTTTCTTCGAAGAAACAATCTTGAATGTTATTTTTAATGCATTTCTGTTTCCACATAATATATAAAGCCTCTGAAAACACTTGCCCGATCGGGCAAGCTTCCGGCATTTTCTGCTAGCCCGAAATCAAATCTACTTGTCCCGGGCATCGGGCAACCCAGTTACGACGAAGACTGGTTGTATATTTATTGAGCGACAAACTGTATATTTGGAAATAAATACTATAAAACAATTAATACATAACGGTTCTTACCTCAAGTTCCGTATCCATTCGGTATATTGTTCAATTCCAAACATAAACAAAACAAAACATCTCCCGCACAAATGTAAATCAGATATTCACAGAAAAATTATGACGTAATAAAAATGACGATTAACAGATGACGTCGTCGATGTCATTAATGCAGGTTTTCTCATGGCGCGTCACATATTTTCCCTATATTAACATTAAAATTCTCCTCAGAATGTAAGCTTTATTTTGAAAAAAAATTGACTAAAATCGGACAAAAACTGACTAAGATAAAGGAATTTTTGTAAACAATCCCAGCTATTTTTCATCAAACCAAGTTAGTGTATAATCTAAGTGATCTAAGTTACCATTTGAAGAAAATTAGTTTTATAACAAAGTAGAACATTATATAAATATTGACTTGCTTGAGGGTGACAGTGCGTCGAGGGTTGACGAGACGCACTGTAAACCCTCAAGGAATTCAATATTTATTTTATTATACCGAACAATCCCGTATCATTTGCGTACCAGGCGACATAGCGGTAGCGGGCGACATTGCCGGGCAACATATCAAATTGTTGCCCGCTGCAGTTTATATGCATTATATAGAGAAATAATCAAGTGAGGTATAATAAAGATTAAACACATTTAATAATGCTTAAAAAAATATTCCCCTTTGCAGTAAAATTCCCCATCCGAAGGGCCCCCGCCACCTTTCCCCCAAAGGTGAAAAAAAACTGTTATTATTATTATTATTATTATGTTAAGATTTTCCTATATTTATATGGCCCCAGAGATCTTATAATTATTAAACATTGACTTTTTTACAGATTTGACGGACTTAAATGTTGATGACAAAGATGCTGCAGATGACGATGACAAAGACAAACGGAATGCTGAAATTGGTACGGTTAATGTTACTTTTCTTTGATGATTAGTTGTGTAATTTGTATGTTTGTTTTAAGGTAAATCTTTATCGCTAGTTGTTAGTTTAAACTTTATCACAAATCAAACATGCCATACATCCCGGTCTCGCGAGGATTTGCCCGCTTTCGCGAGGTTTGTCCCGGCGTCCCGTGCAGATGCATTTTGTCCCGGTCAACCACAAAAATCGATGTTAGTGTGCTTTATTGGGCCAACAATTAACTTCACATCGTTAATCTCTTAATTGGACCCTATGAGAACAATACCCGTCAGCCCCATGTCAAACAGGAGCAGTAATTATTGTCCGGTTGGTCCGGATTTTCGCACCTGCACTGCTAGTCATTGACACCTGTATTATGCGAAAAACAATCACCTGACCCGCTCAACAGAGTGTAACAGTTTGACGTCATCAGCTAATATCGTGCGTGCCACCCATGGCAACTTATTTTCTTGGCTGTCGCTCTGACTACCAGCCGAATTACAGCTATGGGTCGTGAAAAACGTGCTACACCTTGAGGGCGGTTACAGTAGCTGTATTTTATAAATCAATACTAACCTATCGGAGTTACAATAAAATTATTGATATGGCGTAATTGCTTGTAATTGTAAAGGAAATCTTTATGGTGACAAAAGACCAAGAAACAATATGGACTGCCCATCATTTGAGATAGATCTACTGATACCCAATTTTGTTGTTTTGCGCTACGAATGTTTTATACAAAAAGTAAAGATTTCACATTTCAATGAGCTACACAATTTTTATATCGCGGTCAATACACCCACGCTTTCCATGCGGATGACGTGATTTTGTAAATATCGGCATAATTTTCCCACGCTTTTCTAGCAGAACACAGAGTTTACATGCAATGCATGTGCATCTTAACTGTAAATAGAACTTCGGGGGTGTATAGATTGTCCAGGGTCACCATGGAAATGATGCTGGAAATCCCTGGTATAACGTGGAATTCCATGGAATTGCCTGGAAAATGATACTATTTCCAGGGTTTGTTTCTTAAAATGTGGTATTTTTTCCATGTAATAAGGACTTTAATTTCCAGCCTTTTCCAGACTAGGGTGGGCATTCATGGCAAGAGGCTGGAAAACGCTGGTAAAAGGCTGGATAACCAGGGATAAACATTCCCAGATAGCATGGAATGTGAAACATAGAAAATTTTAAGGCTGGAAAGTTCTTAAACATTTGCAGTTGACCATGGAAAACACTTAAGTGTTTTTTTTCAGAGGGGAAAATAACTTTGAAAAAAAGCTAATAACTTAATTATGCATGTCTATTACTCTAACAACTTTTGGAAAACCTGGAGCCAATTTTGTACAGAATCTGTACCAATGCAGAATATCTTTATTCGGTGGAAAGTGGGTCAGTGGCATTTAAATGGTGAAAATTTTAAATGGCAAACAGTGGAAAATCTCACTTGGTCATTTATGTTGACAATTTTCTGATAATATTGAAGAAAAATTACTGTTAAAGTTATTTTACAGAGATACATTATGATTTAAGTTATATGAACACTAAACTTTATTTTTTATAATACATAACTTTGAATAATTGAAAGTGTTTTCTTCCATACAAAACTTTATCTAAAATGCCAAAAATAAAATATACATACTTAAAGAACGGTCTCATGATAAACTTTATGAGAAATACAAATAAGTGCAAAGCAATGAGTCTTGAGGTTGTTCTAGCTGTTTTAGAAATGTGTAACTGCAGTTAGATGCTACACTTTACAATCTGATAAGGATTGACCACCAGCCTAATGGTATCCAGATGTTTTCTCTAGAGAATTCAGAACCATCATCCTTAGCAGACAGAATCTGCCTATCTATTGGTTAACCAAGGATACAAAACCTCTTCTGATTGGTTCATTAACAAAAAAACAACAACAACATTTCAAAGACAGGAAGTTTATCTTTAAAATCCTAAACATGAATTTTGATCAAGCAACTAACTGACATAAATTATAGTACTCACAAGTTGGATTTTTAATCATGCTACCTTGAAATAATTACATGGACATTTTGGCAAGATAGGATATGCTTTCAGCAACATGAGGAAATACAGTGTTGCTAATGAATCAGGACTTCAACATTTTGGTTTATTGGAATGGCAAACAATCAATGGTTTGTACTTTTATATATTGTTTTATTCCTTTAAGTTTCTATGTTTATGATTTTATCATAAACCTGTTCTCACTGCAATGTCAGTTTAGTGTGTGGTTTACAATTTAGATGAATAATTTACAACATTGTATGGTTAAATTTAAGTTCACACAATATAGACAAAGCACTGTTTCAGGGCCAATTATGTAATTATGCAGTATCAACCTAATATGACACTTGTATTAATATTATATCAAAATAGATCTCATACTCATATTGCTCTCACAATTCTCAAGTGTTATGAACAGTACTCTAATAATAAACAATATACATGATCATAAATTTGCATAAATCATTATCAAATAATTTATTGATCATTTAAAGCAGAAAAAACTGAATCAGGGTCAACTCGGCCCGAATACTAACTCGGCCCGGTCTTATTCGGCCCACTGCCGAATTCGGCCCAGTCTAACTCGGCCCACTTTTTAAAAATATGTTAAATAATGGATTCGTCTATGTAATATGTATTGATCTAGTTTATGTTAATATTATAATGGTTTCTACATACATAAATATATAGTTTAAAAAAAATCATTTTATTGTAATGCACTTTTCCTTCAAAATTTGATCGATCTATCATCTTCTAAAACGTGTGAAAAACACTCCTTTTCATCTTATATGAATAGTGGGCCGAGTTAGTATTCGGGCCGAGTTAACCCGATACCGAAAAAACTAATTGATGAAATATCGGACATCAGGTTCCATGCACAAATACCAGTAAATCTATTTTTATTTGCATTACAGAATTTGCGTGATGATAGTGCAAAGTTTGTGACAAAAATGCCTCCATGATGACAGTGATCTACACAAGACAGTCACCATAATTATGGGAAGATTATTCAAGGAAGACATTTTGTTGATTTTGTTTCAAAATAAAGTTCATGAAAATTCTCATAGTGATTTGTATGCAACCAAATTTTGTACATAAAATATTATGCACACAGTATTTTCTGTACAGAATGATACATATTTCTGACATATTTTATTCTGCACATAATTTTTAATTCTGGCCTCACTTTTAAAGGTGAGCTTAGTGGTGATAATCTTTTGTCCGTAATGGTACCTAATGTTATATGTTATTCTGTACATCAGGATTTTTTTTTATCCCAGAGATGATGGAACAAGGCTGGAAAATTTTCCATGTTATACCAGACTCACATTTCAGCATCCCTGTAAATTTTACCATGGAAAAACCCTGGACTTTTTTCCAGCCAGCATGGAATAAATACCATCCGAATACTCCATGTATATGGAAAACCATGATTTTTTTCCATGGTTTTCCATATACATGGAGTATTCGGACGGTATTTTTGCCATGCAATCTGGAAAACACTGGAGAAAACTCCAGGGTTTTTCCATGTTAAATATTACAGGGATGCTGGAATACCATGGACACCATTCCAGCTCATATCCTTGTATCATGGTCAATATTCCAGCCTTTTTTAAATCACATTAATTTCATCGCTACGCTGGAAAAGGCTGGAAACAGAGTCCGAATACTCCAGCCTCCTATATTCCATGGAAAACCCTGGACAATGTACACCTGGGCTGTGTTACATCGCATGAACAGTAAAATTCGCATAGGCATTTCAAATGTAGATTTTATTAAACGCGTTTTCATACGTGATGTTATAATTACTAAATAGTTGTAAATATGTTATATTACACATTATGGACAACAATGAAAAACGTCGTGAGTAAATATCTGTAACTTTTTTTATGTCGTGAAAACAGGCTAGTGTATACATAGGTGTCCCGCTGAAATGTCAGATGTCCCGGCGATTTTTTGTCAATGTCCCGTTTTGGCCTGAAAAACTTGTGGCATGTATGTCACAACTGGACTTTGATATCTAACAACTCTTTTCATTGGCCATTATTTAAGATTAAGTCTAATATTTAGTTTAGCACAATTTGAAATTTACGGTCTCAGTGGTGTAATGAATATATGGTGTCCGCATTGTGATCTAGAGATCGGGAGTCCTAACCCTAACGGTAACCCTATTCAGCAGGCCTTTTTCTATAAGCCTCTAGGGTCAGAATTCCCTATGCAAAATATGGCCAGTCTCCGCAAAAGCCGTGAATTTATTACTGGCCACGAGGACCGGTAATGCCCCAAATATTACTGGCCCGGACAAACTATTACTGGCCACTTATTTTTTGGCAAGAAACATTTACATTCGATAAAAACAATATTTTTTATGAAAACTAAAACAATATACACTTCAGAGTGCTTTATTAACTAAAGCTACTACAATCAGCATGTTAATTTTGCAAGATATATATGAATTCAGTTGTATTTGTCAAAGTCCTTTCAACGTCTTCAACAATGTTAAACTTGAACTGGAAATATAATACAACAACATTGATAGGTTTCCTGTTACACAGTCATTACACTGTCACGTCAACCATGTAGTCGGGAACACAAACATGTTTAAATTCAACCAATTAAAACAAGACGGAACGAGTCGAATGAAAACCGAAAATGAAAGGAGATTCCGAGAGTGACGTAATTTTGTAAACAAAACGTACAGCAATCGATGTCGTAAAATATTTTTGATAGAAATTCTCACCGGACACGAGGACCAGTATTCGGACAGTTTTTCCCGGACCTAACGGATTTTTATCGGCAATGTCCGAGGTCCGACGGTCTTTCACGGAGACTTTATGGCTGTTTTTATGCCCCGGCATCTTGATGCAGGAGGCATATAGTGATCGTCCTGTCCGTCCTTCCGTCCGTGACAAGGTTAAGTAGAATTTTACTGTTTCGTCTAGCACCATCACCGCCTACTATAACACTTTGATACTTACACAGTTGTTGCTTATGACCACTCCCTATCCACCCAAATCACCCAACCTCACTTTATCCTTGACCTTGACCTAATTTGGACTTACAATAATTCAAAAGTGCCATTTCTTGGTTAACTAGATTTTACCGTTTCGTCTAGCACCAGCACCGCTTACTACAACACTAAGATATTTACATAGTTGTTACTTATGACCGTTTCCAATGCACCCATATCACCCAACCTCACTTTGACCTTGACCTAATTTGCACTTAGAATAATTCAAATGGGCTGTTTCTTGGTTAACTAGATTTCACCATTTCGTCTAGCACCAACACAGCTTGCTACAACACTTGGATGCTTACACAGTTGTTGCTTATGACCATCCCCAATCCACCCATATCACCCAACTTTACTTTGACTGTGACCCTGAACTAATTTGGACTTATAATAATTCAAAAGTACGATTTCTTGGTTAACTAGATTTTACTGTTTTACACAGTTTTTACTTATGACCTTTCCCAATCCACCCATATCACCCAACCTCACTTAGACCTTGACCTAATTTGGACTAAGAAATGGGCTACCCAGCAACAACCGGGGGCATGTGTGTTTATCAAGCAATTTGATCAACTAATGAATAGAAATTAATACCGACAACAATATTTATTTGTACATTATTTTCCCAATTTGGCACATTTTACGTTGAGAAATTCCCAATTTGAAACCAGGTACTTTTCCCTTAAAAGAACAGGAAAAGGCCTGTTCAGGGAGTGCTCCAGAGTTCCCCGTGACCCTTGTTTTGGGGTATGATACCCCCAGCTTTTGAGATGAAACCCTCAAATTTGTATGGCAAACCCTTTAAAATTCAGATTTTAGGCCACAACAAATTGATCAGTTGTTCTACGGATTTTGTCCAAAAAAAATTGGAGCGAGCGAGCGAAATAAAAATAAAAATATTTTCTTTCCATTTTCGATAAAATCGGAGGCGAGCGAAAAGCGCAAAATAAAAAAAATCCTATCATGCCCATAGTGTTTAAAAATTACTCCCAAACGCCATCATAACTTGATATCTTGTCAATAATTTCTTCTTCATCTGCTCTGTTCCATAAATTGTTGTCAAAATCAATATATATGTAATAAACTAAGCAACTAATTTCTCCATTTCTTCTTTGACCATGTCCTGCAAAGGGTTTTGTGCAACAAGTCTTCAATAGTGATTCTGCTATTAAATTAACGACCGGCAGTAAATACTAAATAACCATATCTTAACTATAAGAAAGTAGACCTTATACAAGGTAATTGTCATTATCAAAATATATATTTGATACACCAAGTCATTCACTACCAACAGTTTAATTAATAACATGAATATGAAATGTCATACAATAAACACAAAACAATTTAGGAATCACTAGTATAAGATCTGTATCTTTAAATGACACGACGAAACAACTGGACGCCACCATTTTTTAAAACCGTAAACCAGGACTCACACTGGCTCTTATTTTTATTGGGCCATTTTTTTTTATCGACTCGCAACATCGTTGCGTGTTTCCATGTCAGGGAATAGTTATATCTTACTGTTTTAATTGCTATAAAATTATACTTCACTGTGCTGTATTATATTAATTAATTATGGCATTAACAAAAGCATTAGTATACTTCGATTTTTATATTAACATTTTTCTTAATTGTTCAATGCAGTAAACTTGGATAATTATTTTTTATTTAAACATACACTCTTAAACTATCTACAAGATTTTAACAACATATATCCATAAATAAATTAAAATTAATAACTAACATAATGACTTGGCTTGCCCTGTTAAATGTACCTTAATATATAAAGGCTGAACATAATGTACACCAAACAAATACGTTGAATTTATAAAATGGACATGTCAGAAACAACTTATATGTGTGGATATTAGAAGTAAGAAAGCAAGGACAAACCGCTGGTCAAAACTGTCCGAAATGTAAACATACCCGATAATCAGTCCATTTGACATAATCCAGACATCCAATTTTACACATCAACAAGATAATCCTTTAATTAACTGTTAATTAACTGCTGATATTACGAGAGCTTGCTAGCAATCATCTTTAATTAGGCAATGAATGCTGACAAACAGCTGGTTGTGTTTTCACAAGTTTGATAAAACATGATAAAAAATTGCCTAGTTGAAATACACATGGCAGCTGTGCCAGACTGGCTGTTGGCGATTAAAGGTCTGGGTCATAAATTGTGTGCTCTGGACATTAACCAGTCGCCGCAAAGTGCCTTATTCATGTCTATATCTGTACCAATTGCTTGTTATGATTTGGGTACACCACGAAGATGGCGTTTAACGTAAAATGAGACTCATTAATGAAAACTTCTTTTAAAAAAATCGGATGCCGGGCAAACTTGTAGGTGCGGGCGCAAAATAAAAATTAAAATATTTTTTTTTCGATTTACGATTTTAAGGTGCGGCAAATCCGACGAACATCTGATCAATTTGTTGTGGCCTTACTTATAATCTCCCATGGAAGGGGTGCAGATATGAAAAGTAGTGGGAGTAGCATGCTAAAAATACTGGTTTTACCAGGGGTTCAGACTGGAAAGTGTCTCAATAAGCCTCGCCGTCTGGCTTTCGACACATCTGAATCACATCTGAATCATGCTAAAATAAATTGGTAAATGTTTTTTTTTTAGCCATTGAGAGGCCCTTGGAATCGAAAAATTAATGCTGTATGGGAAATAATAGACAATTATAAATACAAGAAAACAATGATTTTACAAAACTGTATTTCATATCACATTCATCTCCCATTATACAAACAATATACATAGCTTTTTCTGACAATACTGATTCTATTTGTTTGCTTAATCAAGAAACAACTTAAGACATCAACAAGGGGAACAATTTTAATATTTTGGAGAAAAATATATACTCAAGTGTTAGGCGAATGGGGACGTATTTCTATCCCAAATTGGCCTTTAAATATCCCTGTAGGTCAGACTAGGGGTAACTTGGAGTAACAGTGGCGGATCTGGGGTCTAGTGGTAATGCACTGTCTTCACAACGTTGTACCCAGGGGCTGCAGGTTCGAGCCCCTGCTACACTGTAATCTACTAACTCTTCTTTCGCATGAGACGTTAAACCGAGGTGCAATGTACTAGGTGCTTCACACCAGGCACTACAAGACCAGGCTCGCCTCTGGAACAGAGCGTCTCCTGTATCTTGCCAGTGTTTCTTTTAGGGCCAATTTGGGGCCGAAATTCGGCCCCATTCCCCTGCTAAAAAAGTGTATATTTTTCCCCTATATTTGCCATAAAATTCCCCTTATAATGTAAGCTTTATTTTGAAAAACATTTGACCAAAATCGGAAAAACTGACTAAGGTAGAGGCATTTCCGTAAAATGCCAGCAATCTTTCATCAAACCAATTTAGTGCATAATCTAAGTTATCATTTCTAGCAAAACAATTGATTAATTTTTTATAAAAAAAATAGAATATAAGTATGTAATAATGCTTTCTAAAAAAATATAATTCCCCTTTTGCCGTAAAATTCCCCATTTGAAGGGCCCCGCCACCTTTCCCCCAAAGGTTAAAAAAAACACTGCTTGCACTATCCCCCGTAACCCAACTAACGAGTCTTCTGGGGGCGAGGACCAATTATATGGGAGAGAATCCCGGTGCACTCGATAAAAATGTACTGCAGTGTCGGTTTAAACTAGGTTAGTAGGCTTGTCATTGTAGTATATAGAAATGAACTAACCTTGTTGTCTTGCTTAAGATGCGGACGATGCTGATGATGATGGGGATAACTCCATGTCGTTTTACAAGAGAGCTCTCGGCTATGACGATGCTGATGATGATGCCGATGACGATTTGGCAGCTAGCAAGCGGGAAGCAAACCAGTACAATGATGATGGTAGTGATTATGCCAACAAGGCGTCTCGCAGACGGAGAAGTGTGCCTGGTAAGTTATGTTATACATTTATGATACTTTCTAATGTTAGGATATGTTTGGAGAAATGTTCTGTTCCTGGCTTTTTAACGTTATAATTATAGTGGGAGCTTAAATCTATTGGCATCTGCAGCCGGCAATTTGTGTTATTAAATATTTCACCAGTGTAACAATGACATCCCTTAGTAATACAAATTCATTTTTACCACACTAAATTTTGATGAAATAAGTTAGGGACGTAAGTTTTAGACTTATTTTTGAAGCAATTCTCATTTGAGATTTTACAACCGTGTACTTTGTTCTTTGTCTTATAGAACCATCTGCGCAAATGTGATGATATCATTCTTAATTTTCCATTTTGTGTACAAAAGTAATTGAATTTTACTTTATGGACACAGTTGTTAGTTATATGTTGGCAGCTGTTGCAATTATGAAAATTAGCAGTTTGGGCATGCAATCTGATTTCTTATATTATTACTTGATAGCAAAAAAATACTCCAAGCCCGCCGATATCAGTCATGGAAATTAGCAGTTTGGCCATATTCTTATATTATTACTTGATAGCAAGAAAATACTTTAAGCTCGCCTATATCAGTCATCGAAATTAGCAGTTTGGCCATATTCTTATATTATTACTTGATAGCAAGAAAATACTTCAAGCCCGCCGATATCAGTCATGGAAATTAGCAGTTTGGCCATATTCTTATATTATTACTTGATAGCAAGAAAATACTACAAGCCAGCTAATATCAGTCATCGAAATTAACAGTTTGGCCATATTCTTATATTATTACTTGATAGCAAGAAAATACTCCAAGCCCGCCTTTAAAACTGAGCAACTGAGCAAGCCCGGCTCAAAATTAACCAGTGCAGGGCTTAAAGTGTGTCTGTACGATCTTAAACAGATATAGTGGCATAAATACAATTAACAAAATTAAGTTAATTAACATACAGTTCGATTTAAAACAGAATAAAAGTTAAGAACAAACATTGCTTTTAATGCACAATAAGCTAGTTTTAAATCACCAAATAGTTTTCATCTGTACTAGCGGAAACTGAAATACATGTATATACGTTGACTTGACTGTTGGTTTAAGTTACACAACACTACAAAGCAATGCAAAAGTTGACACTAGTACTTGTTGATTTAATTGATATTGAAGTGTTTCCTCCGTCATTGTTATATTTTTCTGGTGGCTTTCTAGTTTTATTGTCACTTTCATCTGCTTATTTTGAAAATAATTTATATAAATTATCGTACATACACACTTTAAGAGCTTGTTTTAATTTCGACCACTGCTATATATAACTGAAAATCTGAGCAAGCCCAGCAGGAAATTAACCAGGGGTCATATTCCAGAAATGTCTTTTAAAAGTGAATCTTAACATTCTCTCTTAATTTCCAATTTTTGTAAGCTAATATTTTTAAAACTACAAATAAATTAATGATTCCAATTATAATTTAGTAAATAGTAGAAAATAAGTTGATAAATAGTGAAAATTTAGAAGAAGTTCATCTATACATGGAATAAATGCTTAAGAAATATGATGATTTTAAGGCTAAGGATAAGATTTCACTTAAGATGTTTCTGGAATACGACCCCAGGACCCATATCCGCAAAGTCTTTAGTAAAAACTTAAGAAAATTTCTTAGTCATAAAATTCCTTAACTCTGTTGCTTGGTTATTTAATTTTTTTTTTTTTTTTATGGTTTTAATATGGTAAATAATGAACAGATGCTTCTAATTTCACCATGCTTTAAATCTAAACTACTGATTTTCACAACAAAAATATTATTTAAATATTTCCCTTAAATGTAACTTAAGTTAAAATTTCCCAAGGAGCTATTTGGATATGGCCCCAGAGGGCAGGGCTTGCCGTTACGGACTTTTGCTAATTTCAGTCACTGTTGTTGTAGATGAGCAGAACGCTGATGATGGTGGTGACGATTTTGAACAGTATCTGAGTGATTACGGCCGATTCATGCGCAGTCTTGGAGGTAATCGACATCTGACAGATCTATGTTTGTTTTGTTATAATGCCAGCTCAGGATTGGAGACCACTTCGGCATAACCGAAACCTCGGGGGAAAAGTTTGAGACAGACATATGAGGGGCGTCATGGGAAAACCGGTCTTGACGCATGTGCATAAATCCGGGACGGCACTTTCCACTTTTATGGTATTTTCTGTTTCAAGGAAGTCTCTTCTAAACATAAATCCACTGTAGGCAGAAAGTGCCATCCTGGATTAGCCTGTGCGAACTGGTACGACACTTTACACACGTGCATTAAGACCGGTTTTACCACGACGTGCCTCATATATTTTTTTATTTAAATAAGAAGGGAGAATTTCCTAAATTAGTTTCCCATCAATTTATCTGAAACCTCGATTTAACAGAGTTCAAGATAACAAAGTTAATAGCTGTAAATCCATTATATATAGGATCCGACACGAGTTGTCATTTCATATCATATTTTATTAAACGAGTTCAGGAATTTTGTTAGTAAGCGAGCCTTTGGCGAGCTTACTTACGAATTTCCTGGATAAGTTTAATAAAACATGATATGAAAGACAAAGAGTGTCAGATCTTTTTTATCACATGCTTTTAAACGAAATAAAATGCTTCTAATTTTACCAAAGCATGTCGATAAATCCTAAAAGTAGTTTACTGCGTTGACGTCATTTCATGTTGACGACGTCACCAAAATAACGTCACCAAAATAACGTCATGCGATTGGTCAGTCAAAAAATATGTAGCCAATAAAAACGCTCAAAATGTTATCTTACACATATGTAAGATAAAAATATTCGTAATGGCTGTATTACATGGAAAACAAGGTATAGCATGTGATAAAACAAAATACTGTTCCTTTTGCCAGACGATGGTGATGCAGATGGTGATGACGACATCTACCACAAGCGTGAGGCTGAAGACGAGTTCATGTTGGATGGTGATGCCGATGATGGTGGCGATGATAACGTTCAGGCCAGCAAAAGTTCAAGGAAACGCAGAAGTCTAGCTGGTAAGGCCAACCTTAAAAAATTATTTGTTTGCCATTGCCTACCCAAGGTTGCTGGTAACGGGTTTAGTAGGTAGGTAGGCAATTTTATTTTTTTTGGAAAACAAAAAATGCAAATTTATGAATGGTCCATTTTTATTTCATGCTATGTGGTGAATGAGTGGGGAATACCAGTGAATGATAACCCGATCATTTCACTCTTGGTCGAGTGAAATGATAACATTTGATCATTTCACTCTTGGTTATATGGAACTGCTTTTAACTTTGTTTTTTATGTTTTTATTTTTTGAAAGTATGTGAATACCCTAATCGTCAGTATAAACATCGGCCTTTTTAAACAACAGAAAACTCATAATAAAATTCAATACAAATATAATTAAACGACAATGACATAGTAAGAGTGGCACTATTTTCCCACCACAACAGTGATCGACAAGTTTGTAATCATAATGACGTCATATTTATGACGTCATAATACACAAAACTTGTGACGCTTCAGCATGTCTGGCGCATTTTTTAAATTTATCGTTCAACAGCATGAAATAAAAAGAAAATTTGTTTAATACAGTGTAAGATCATATTTTATTTCATTCGTGGTCATAGAAACTATATATTTTCACTTGTGACCACTCATAAAATAAAATACGATCTTGCACTGCATTAAACAAATATCCTCTATAGAGTCAAGAAATGGTGTATTACACAAACATTGCTTTTGACAATATAATCCAGTGTCTGTTGAAAAAACCAGAGCATGCTAGCAATCATCTTTAATTAGACAAACAGCCCGTTGTTTTTACAAGTTTGATAAAACATTATTAGAATTGCATTTTGATATGGCCTATTATAAGCAAGGGTCTAGCTGATACAGTTAATTTAATAACCCAGTGGAAAACGACCCAAATGAATAACAATGAAAAAACTTTTGAGTCTGGACTTTTTTGTCAGATATTTAGCCAATGGCAAACATAGATTATGTTGGCCTAAGGTCATACAGTTTTAAGATCACATAAAACATATTGACAGTCTCCGCGAAAGTCGTCAGACCTCGGACAAAAGCCAGTAAAACTGTTCCAGTTAAAATGGCCTGAACACTGGCCCTCCTGTCTGGTGAAAAGTTATAGTCAAATACCTACTTGTAAGCTAAACCTTTTTGAGTGGCCAGTAAGGGATTTGGGACTTTCGCGGACACTGTATTGACGATTATTGTTGTAATATTGTATTGTATTTTATCCGTGGCCTGATCGAAAACATATTATTACAAGTTCTCAGCGAAAAGAAGGTAAAAACAGTCCTGAGGTAGCAATAAGTTGAGGGTCCAACATGCAAATATTCCTTAAAGTGCCTGACCAAAGGACCTGGCTGGTTATTTTCCTGCGCAGCAGGACCGAATGTCCTGACATTTGTACTGAACTACAGTGTTTTTTCTCACTACTTTGGGAATGGTACCGGTACCGGTAAAATTGGGAAAATTACCATCGTTTTCAACCAAATTGGGAATTTTATCACTTTCAGCAAAAACTTCAAAAATAATTAGAAAACTATAAGTTACAATAAATAAACTTTAAAACTACTTTTTCATTGATTCTTTCACATGTACTTGTGTTTCCAGGAGGTAAAATGAAAGTTAAAAAATATAGGTTCATACATATAGTGAATCTTTTGGGAATCATTTTAAATTATTTTCCCAAATATTTGAGATTTTTTCAACTTCAAATTGGGAAAAAAACTAGGTAAATTGAATTGTGAAGGTACCTTTTTAGGGTACCAAGTTTATATAGAGGACAAATGCTGAACTATTTCCAAAATCAGATCCATTTTTATGAGTTTAGTCCATTGATTCTGACACAACCTTATGACCAAATGTCCAGTAAACCCCAAACACTTTTCGGAATGTCTGAAACATGGTCTTCTTTTTCTGTTTAGATGATGATGATGGTGGCAATCTTGACAGTTCCCGCGGTGAAAGGAGCCTTGCTGCGGATGACGATGGAAATGAATTTGAGGCTGATGGTGATGATGACTTGGCATTGTTCCGAAGGAGTCTTAACGGTATGTACCAAATAAAATACAAAGGTTAATGGCAGGGGTGGGGAAATCCCGTGCCCCACTCGTCCAACCAGAGTAATTTTACCATTGGACAAGTAAACTGTTCCTGTGAAGTTGTCCATAGACAAGTACTATTTTTTATTTAATGCTAAGTAGTCAAATATAGAAAAATATGAGTGAGATATATCCCTATATCGCTCACAGTGAGGGACTACTTTTTTTGGTCCCAATTTAATACGGTAAATGAAACGGACCGTCATCGATGCCGGGCTCAAAACTGTGAAATGACGTCATTATTTTGACGTTGTGACGTTATGATTCCCGCAATATTTTCCAATAAAATGTAAAACAAAAGTTAATAAAGCATGAAATAAAAAGAAAATATGTTTGTTTTCGCTGTGGTATATCATCACCGGAAATGGAGACAATTTACATATTTTCATTCGCGCAAGTGCTCATGAAATTATTAATTTTCTCCCTTTCCGGTGATGATATCACACGTTATCACACCGAAAACAAACAAATATCCTCTATATATCCTACGGTGTGTTAAGATATAAACGTTAGGTGAATTTTTATATCATTATAAATTTACTTATTTTAGCAACAATAAAATTAATATTTTATTGTTAATTTTATGACACATGAAATTGTGAATATCCAGAATAAAAACTATATTTTGATTTGGACAAGTGACATTTGCTTGCGGACAAATAAATTTTTGCAGCCAACTTGTCCATGGACAAGTGAATAATTGCGATATATCCACACCCCTGAATGTGATGCAGGGGCGTCAAAATCTTACATTGCCAGGGCTTTTTTCCGTTATATAACAGGGGCCGAAGCAAGGTATCATCCCCAAGCAAACTTTTAAAAAAATACTCGCCACAAAAATTGACTTTACACCAGGGTTTTTTGTTCCCCTTGACCAAATTTAATGTGAAAATTCAAACTCCTCGCAGTGGTTACTTCCCCATTGGTACTCTTCTCAGTTACCACTGCAACCACAAGTTAAAAACTCACAGATTTGGAAGTTTTCAGGGGAGACGATTATGAGGAGATTGAAGATTTATTTTGTACAAAATTATAATTTTAGCATTATTTTATAACAATGACACAGACATGTTGCATTATTGGTCCAGGTATATATATTAAGAGTTAAAATGAAAAACAAAAAATAAATTAATAAATAAGTGAACATAATGCAAAGATTTTACGTTGTCCACGTTTTTATCATGTGTTTGTCCATGATTTTATTTCACGCCAAGTGTTTGTCTATGGCAGTCTTCACGAAACTTGGAGGTCCTCAGTCAGACATTTGGTCTGACTGACAAGAAAAATCTGTCAGACCTGCAACACATTTGTCAGACCAAACACAATCAAACACACTTCGGAATTATTGAAATGTTTTTACAGGTTTACATCATTTATTCATATTGCATTTTATTTGCAATTAATTGTGTATATTTTAAATCAAAATAATTTACATCTATATTTATGCAATATTTACCACTCATATTCATTCTCTGATAATCTTCATAACTTGTTATATTTCACACCGTTAAATTTATAACATATGTTTTAATTGAAGTCTAATTAACACATATATGTAGATCTTGGGGTCATCGGTGTTTTTAAATTGCAATCAAAATACGCATCGTGTAATTCCGTTGAATTTAAACATGGTATTATGATCGTGTGCTGTTTAACTTTTGATTTGATAGAAAATATTTTAGTCGGACATTTTGGGTCGACAAACTTGAAATTTCTTTCGGACCTTGACAAATTTAGTCGGTCAGGTCCGTAGGTCCGACGGAGTTTCGTGAAGACTGGTCTATGGTCACGTGAACTTCGTGCCGGCAGTGATTTAAACCAGCTATGCTGGGACACAGTTAAATCTCTGCTCCGAGGTTGGTGATAATTCTCCCCAAAAGCTAGGTCTGGGTTCTATCCCCAGCCTCTGAAAAAAAGCCCTGAATGCTTACTTGTCTGTTTTTGACAAATGCCGTAATTGTACTAAAATTGAATTTCTGCTAGGTTAATGAAAAATTATCCGCTTTTATTATTGATGTACTATATTAGGTATTTAATAAAGAAGATTGATCATCCATAGGAAATTAATGAGGCGTGTCGTTGGAAAACCTGGCTTAAAGCATGTGCGTAAAGCGTCGTCCCGGATTAGCCTGTGCAGTCCGCACAGGCTAATCCAGTATGGCACTTTCCGCTTTTATGGTATGTTCTGTTTCAAGGAAGTCTCTTCTAAACATAAATCCACTGTAGGCGGAAAGTGCCGTCCTGGATTAGCCTGTGCGGACTGCACAGGCTGATCTGGGACGACACTTTACACACATGCTTTAAGCCCGGTTTTTCCATGACACGCCTCTAATGTGATTTAGGAAGCTTAGGAACTTAAAAGTACATATTCACCAATTGGCAAAATGACCACTGAAGATTTGTTTATCAGTGATTACAAAGAGATAAATGCATTAGTTATAAAGAAGTAACTTGACACTCCATGCACAGAAATATATTTTTTAAATGATGTGTTCTTTATGAATGAATACAAATTGAAATGGCAAAAATTATCATGCTTTTGTAACACTTTCGTCAATATTTTGAAATAATTTTAATAAGCCGTTGTGGGTTTGAGGCCTGGTGGAGGCGTTGTTGTTTTTTATTCTTTTCTTGACAGCGTGTATTTGTGTTTTAAATGTTTTAATTTTGGAAGCTAAGATATTTTAAGACACTTCTGAAAATTACGAAAATATATGAATAAGTCCCTTTAAAAATTAAATTTGAATTAATATTCAGGAATGGTTGACATGGATTTGGATGATGATGATGGAGCTGATGCTGATGCTGATGTGAACAGTGATGCTGAACGAGAGAGAAGGAACCTTTATGGTATGGTATCTTAATTAAGTAAGAAATATTTTTCGATTTAGTGCTTTTTATTATGTAATAAACAATTTCATATCATTTTTAACTTCATAACATATTTCTTTGATAAATCAGTTTTCAGTAAATTCTGTCAGGGATTTTTTCCCTATTTATCTGAACCTTTGTTTACAACAAAAACCAGTCTCTGCAAGAGTCTAGAATCCATTACTGAGTCTGACCATGAGGTCTGGGGTCGTATTCCAGAAGCATCTTAAGTTTATGTTAAAATATTTTCACTTAAGTTCCAATTTTTGAAAGGTAATATTTTTAAAACTAGATATAAATTAATGAATCCAATTTCAGTTAATTAAAATGCAGTTAATAATAAGTTGATAATTAGTATACATTCGGCAGAATTTCATGCATACATGGAATAAAATGCTTCAGAAAAATGATGATTTAAAGGCTTAGGATAAGATTTGACTTAAGATGTTTCTGGACTATGACCCATGGTGATCTGGTTATAAATTCTGGCCCAACTCCATATAACTGGGCGGCCACTAAAAATATTTGGCATGCACAGACACCGTGAAATGTGTCAGAGTGTCAGACATGTCTGACACAATTTGAACATTTCTGACGGATCCAAAGCGCTTGCCAGACACAGTGATTCATTTTGAAATCTGACGTTATGAGTCCTTGGGACTCGCATATTTTGAAACAATGAGTCCCAAACCAATTCAATGAGTCCCAATATTTTTTCATCAAATAATGGCTTTTGAAGTGAATTGCAATACAACACTTTTAACAGTATTGAACATATTTTATTAAACAACTCACACCAACAATTCAGACTAACAACTCAATTGTACACTATACAACATGACAATTGACTAGTTAAAACAAATTTTGACTATTATTGACTATTCAATTGAATATCAGTACAATCAGAAAACCAATTGTCAAATGACCTCTGGCATAAAATACCAATATCCGGGTAAACATAAAAAATGTAAGAATAAAAACAAATAAAAATACTAAAAGTCACAAGAATTGTGGCTTTACATAATTATTAGCTTAATGCTATAAAAATAGATTTCATAAGTGATCAAGTTTTAAAATGCAAAATAACGACAATAAATTTTCAAGGCTGAGAGCTACCCTAGAGATTGTAAAGTGTATGTTATTGTAAGATTATTTTTTAGGGCGCAATACATATAATCAGTGGGTCTCTCATTGTCATAACGGTGCCACAAATAGAGATTTAGCCATTTTGGCAGAAACTTACGTTCCTTGTGCTTACAAAAACCAGTGAGCTTCCTTTGAATATTGTTGATATCAAACTTGTTTCTTTGGTGGCATTACCGTAATACGCTGTAGAAAATTCTTTTATTTTTCTATTTTATGTATTTATTTTTGGTTTTATTTGTATTTCTAAAGGTTACCTTCATCCGGGGTTTTAATAAACATTCATTTGAGTAACGAGAGACATTTGGACATGTACTGCAATTTTATCAATTAAGCAGTGAAAATTGATACTAACAATAAGATTAATCAGAACATTCTTTTCCCAATTTGGCAAATTTTACGTTGAGAAATTCCCAATTTCAAACCAGGTACTTTTTCCCAAAAAGGTCAGAAAAAGGCTTGCATTCCCAATGCTAAATATGGTTTGTTTTCCTAACTGGACTGAAAACATTCCCAAATCTAAAGTGACACAATCTTAAAGAGTATATGTAAGATCTTGCAACAGACATAGTGACATCAAATTCAACTTGATAAATAGAGGATATTTGTTTGTTTTCGGTGTGATAACGCGTGATATCATCTCCAGAAAGGGAGACAATTAATATTTCCACGAGCACTTGTGTGAGTGAAAATATGTAAATTGTCTCCCTTTTTGGTGATAATATCACGCGTTATCACAACGAAAACAAACACATTTTCTTTTTATTTAATGCTTTATTAACTTTTGTTTGACGTTTTATTGCAAAATATGACGGGAATCATAACGTCATGACGTAAAAATAATGACGTCATTTCACATTTTTGAGCCCGGCATCGATGACGGTACATTTCATTTACTTATTAAATCGGGACCAAAAAAGTAGTCCCTCACTGTGAGTGATATAGGGATATATCTCACTGATATTTTTATTTATTTCACTACTTAGCATTAAATAAAGTTAATTACTATACACTTTTATTTAAATAGAAAACAGTAAATGATTTAAATAGAAAAACAGTAAATAAGAATCATTGTGATGAAATGTATAATTTGGCTACTTTTTGATCACAACCTAGTTTTCGTCTGTACGGACGGAAACCCAGATACATGTATATACATTGACTTGACAGTTGTTTTAGGTTACACAACACTAATAAACGATGCAAAAGTCTACACTCGTATTTATTGATTTAGTCGATATGTGTTTCCTTCGAAAGTATTATGTTTATCTAGCTGTCTGCTTTTAAGTTATATTGTCACTTTCTTCTGCTTATTTTGAAAATAATTGTTGTGAAAGATCTTACATGTACACTTTAAAAACATAGGAAATCTAAATCTGAGTTGAAAATCATGAAATTCCTTGATTCGGGTTATATACAGTTACTTTTAAGAATTTTTGAAAAAATCAGGACCTGTCAATCATTAGTCCATGGTCCATATTACTTTCATTTTAAAAACGTTTAGTATGCACGTAGATTATCAGTCCGAGTTTAATTCATTTCTTTGAACATTTAAAAATTGCAATAATAACCTGTGAACAAAATACCATTATGAATCATTACAAAAATTGAAGCGGGGAAATTGTTAGAATGTTACATTTGAGGCGTGTGGTGGTAAAACTGGGCTTAGTGCTTGTGCGTAAAGTGTTGTCCCAGATCAGCCTGTGCAGTCTGCACAAGCTTATCCGGGACGACACTTTCCGCCTACAGTGGATTTATATTTAGAAGAGACTACATTGAAACAAAATACCATAAAAGCGGAAAGGGTCGTTCTGGATTAGCCTGACGTGTGTGCGGACTGCAAAGGCCGATCCGGGACGACACTTTAACGCACATGTATCCTTTTTTATTTTGTTTCCAGATTTTTAACCACGCTGTATTGAGTTATTTTTTTTAATGCATGACCAATAATGTGATATAATTTAATCATTTTGTTAATTGTATTAGTTACAGATACTTCAAAAGCTGCGGAAATGCCTGCAAGCGAAGATACTTCAAATGCTGCTGAAATGCCCGTAAGCAATGTAGAGGATTCACAAAAAGCAGATTTTCAAAAAAGAGGTAGGGCTCTTCAATGAGTTGGCACAAGAGTTACATTGTATCAAAGTGATGGAGCCAAAAGCTAAAAGCTTTAAATGGCTGTTTTGTTTGTGCTATTTTAGCAAGAAAATATTATCTGTGCTGTTGTTTGTATTATATCTCGTATTGTGTTATTAGGGCCCTGCAAATTTTTTGCGGGTGCCCTATAGTAATCACCCTGTCTGTCCGTCTGTCTGTCCGTTCGTCCGTCCACATTTTTCATGTTTTTCTTTCATAACTTCAAAACCGTTTAGCTATTAATTTGAAACTTCATGGGTGCATAGATCTCATTAAGGAGAAGTGCAGTGCACAAGAACTATTATTCTGCACTTCATGGTTCTGGAGTTATTGCCCTTTGTTAATTTTTCTTACTTCGTTTTTGCCTGGAGCATAACTCTTAGACTATAAGAGGTATTAACTTTAAACTTCATAGGTGGATAGATCTCATTGAGGAGAAGTGCAGTGCACAAGAATCGTTACTCTGCACTTTATAATTCTGGAGTTATTGCCCTTTGTTAATTTTTCATTTTCAAGGAGAGGCAACTTTTGGTTTCAGCTCTCTAACTTGAGAACGAATTGAAATATTTTAATGAAACTTCATGCATAGATACGTTATATCGAGACCTGGCTTGGGATTACATAGGGGGTGGATGGGGTCACTGTCAAGGTCACCATTACAAAAAATAGAAAAACGGTTTCCGCTCAATTACTTACGAATGAATTGAGCTATTACAATTCAACTTCCTACATAGATACTTTTTATCAAGACATCGCTTGGGATTGCATAGGGGATGTGGGATCAAGGGCAAGGTCACCATTACTAAAAATAGAAAAACTGTTTCTTCTCAATTACTCAATAACAGATCAAGCTATTGTAATGAATATAGAAGGAAAATTCCTTGTGAATGCAACTCCTCCTACAATTTCCAACAGACTTTCTTGAAACTTGTCTTCATTGTTGAGGGTAATATGTGGATGTGCGTAAAGATGGGGATGTAAATTTGTCTCCCACATTCGGAAGTTATGTATATATTGCATTAGTTTTTGTTTTTCTCAGATATTCTACACTTATTGGTTATCAATGTAAACATGCATGTACTTAAGAAATAATTGACGGGTAACTGTTGGTTATTGCAGTAATGACTAACGGTTTGGAGTTCCGATGCGTAGGAATTAAACCATAAGGGCGGTAGCCCGAGTGGTGTGATAACAAGCATCGGAACGACAAACCGTTGGTTATTACCGCAATAACCAACTGTTACCCATTAATTATTTCGATTCTAACACGATCTAATATAAAATAAGTATTTTTTAAGGTTATGAATAAGAAATATATTTATCTATACTCCGCCCATTTTCTGAGAAGTGCACTCACATGTGCGTTTCAGTGAGGTCAATAAATCATAACAATTCTAAATGACGTCAGCTTTATTGATAAACATTGAGCGAATGACGTCATACTTATTGATATAATTTAGTGAAAATACGTTGCTAAAAAGCGCAAATTACAAGCATATTAACAAAACGTAAAGGTTTTTGTGAACTTAAGTATAACATATGTAGTACAGGTGTGGTTTTATTGTGCTACATAATGCAGAAATGATTTGTTTGTCACAATTTACTATCGCGCGTTTAAGCACGTGCATTTTACGGAACAATTTCTTTGAACTATTTTCAAAACATTAGGCTCCGCCCATAATTTGTTGCAGAATAACCCACAGTTATTTTCCTTCTTTATCTATGGACCACTAGCCGAGTGCCGTGGTAGAATAATATATATTCCACGAAGCTTTAGGTAATCTTTGACATAGATGGAATTGCTGACGTGAACTAGTTACTTTCAAAAACTGGCTGACCCCTACCTTCAAAAATGCTATCAATTGGGGCCTGCTGTCAGCCATGTGACAAAGTTCTAGTTATCCCCTGCCGATGAAATTGGGAGGGGGATATGATGGCGTCCGACCATCCGTCATTCTTTTCTGTCTGCTGCCTTGCCTCAGTAACAGGCAAATAGAAACTTGAAAGAAATATCTACCTACACAGTGTAGTGATGCACATAAGTTTCACTTGGATTAGTCACTGTCAGTTTTCTCCATAGCTAAATTGAGCTGAAAAACAAGTTCTGAACAAGTAAAGTGGCTCAGGATTTCGAGGCTGGGCTCATAATTTTTCAGGGTCACGGGCCCAGTTGGCCCATAACCCAAGAATGTTAATTTGAGGTGCGTCGTTGGAAAACCGGACTTAATGCATGTGCGTAAAGTGTCATCCCATCGGGGACGGCACTTTCTGCTTTTATGGTATTTTTTGTTTCAAGGAAGTATCTTCTAAACATACATTTTTCTGTGGGCGGAAAGTGCCGTCTTGGATTAGCCTGTGCAGTCCGCACAGGCTAATCCGGGACGACACTTAACGCACATGCATTAAGTCCAGTTTTCCCACGACACGCCTCATTTATATCCCTGTATTGTACATTCATTTCATATTTAAAGGTTAAATGCACCTTTAACAAATTGAACTTACGTGATTAAAACATATATAAACAGTGAGTTTTGCAGTTTTATTGAATGTTCATACTTTATTGCTAAGAAAGCAATTTCATATTTTCTTTCATCTTTTTATCTGTGCTTTTTTGTCCACTCTTTTGTTTTCAGTTAATAAAAGTTGCTTGTTTTATCTCTTTTAGACAACGCTGGGCAGTCTTCATTTGAAGAAAAAAAGGAGACACCAGGTATTTTTTTCATTAACTCAATTTTTTTTGTGGCGCTTCGTGGGAAAACCGGACTTAATGCATGTGCGTAAAGTGTCATCCCGGATTAGCCTGTGCAATCTGCACAGGCTAATCTGGGCTGACACTTTCCGCCTAAAGTGGATTTATGGTTAGAAGACACTTCATTGAAACAGAAAATACCATAAAAGCGGAAAGTGCCATCCCGGATTAGCCTGTGTGGACTGCAAAGGCTAATCCGGGACGACACTTTACGCACATGCATTAAGACCGGTTTTAAGATTGAAATTGTGCAATTTTCAATTAGTTTTATTAATTGGTCTGAGTCTTGTGAAATGTGTGCACTGACAATGTGTGATACATTAACACACAGTTGAGAAATAAAATGAAATGATGATTGCCAGTATGTTATAATTAACAGCTCAAGAGAAACAAGTGAGGCGTGTCATGGGAAACCTGGGCTTAATGCATGTCCGCACAGGCTAATCCTGGACAACACTTTCCGCCTAAAGTGGATTTATGTTTAGAAAAGACTTCCTTGAAACAGGAAATACCATACAGGCGGAAAGTGTCGTCCTGTATTAGCCTGTGTGGACTGCACAGGCTGATCCGGAATGACACTTAATGCACGTGCATTAAGCCCAGGTTTCCTACGACACGCCTCAAATAATTTTTACTCGACATAAGGATGTCAGAATTTTTGTTCTGCGTAATTACTCAGCGTTACTGTACGCTGCGTTTTAGCCAATGCCTACCATGAAATTACGCAGAGTAACACGCGAGTACCCGTACAACTGAGTGACTTACATGGAGCAGTCTTCAAAATCATGTTTTGAAAAGTCTTGCCCATCCTGACATACGCCATACATTTTCAACTTGTCCGAATCCACTGAAACATGTTCGACATTAATCGGGCCATCTTTAAGTTTTTTTCCCCGCTACCCTCCGATGGGAGAAGTTTGGCCACATTTTCTAATATAAGGGAATTTTAAAACAAAAATTCTTTCAATAGTCTTTCTTTACAAATAAAACAATTGATTGTTTTTGTTGTTGTTTTTTTAATGTTAACTTCTGGAGTAATTTCTTACATTTTATTTGATAAAAGTGATACTGTTATTGCTGGGGGAAGCAGCCTCATTTCGGCTGTAGAAATGACAGATTGAGGGTCCTGAAAGTGTGTCATCTTGACCTAATTTTTTGTAGCAATATAAACAATAAATGCGAAAGGGAAAAAAAAAATGTATGTTATACAAAACATTTAGCAGCAATAAAGGATAAAATTAATAAATTGGAATAAAACTGAGCAAAACATACAACAACACAAAGAATAAAAATTTATTATATACCTTAAATCTTAACAAAATACATACTTTATCAATCGGTGAAATACATGTAGACAGAAAAAAATCCGTAGACAGAAAAAAATCCTGTATTATGCTACTCGCTATTTTTCCGATCCCATATTACCATACTAGCCGGACTACTTTTTAATGACGTCATCATACAGTCATGTAAACAAATATAATCTATACATACAATGATTAGTCACAATTGTTGTTTTTAAACAAATAAAATAAGGTAAATGCACATTTGAAGTTTATCGTGGTATATAATAAAAGAAATATTACGCTAGTCAATTGTTCCAAGAGTATGTATTAGTCTCATGGCTTGCGCTGTTTTGTATCACACTCGAGTCTCCGCCTCTCGTGTGATACGTCATCACACAAGCCACTCGACTAATACATACTCATGGAACAATTGACTAGCGTAATATTCCTTATATATTACACAAATAAAAATATGCTTGAATAATTCATCAAATTTAGCACCTATTCGGTGATCTTTGGCTAGTATAAATTATAATATTTAGTTAATAGTGTCGGAATCACTGAGCAAATATCAGAAAATTTCACAGTAACTTGTTAGACTATATATCTAGCACCAGTAATTTGGCCTCTGCCTTGAAAACCTTATTTTCTTTGGATTAAATTGAATACATTTCAAATTACAGGCCAGGTTTTGCCTGATGACCACAGAAGTCCGCAAGAATCTGACACGACACATATTGTCATAGATCAACCATTTAATTTTAAAATCATTGAAAACTCTGTCACCCCTGAAGTTCTTATAATAAATAAACATTGAAAATGGCAACAAATATGGTTTGGATGTGAAAAAATGTTTTGGAATAAAACTCAACTGAAATTAATCGATCTTGTGTTTGTTGTTATGCCCCCGGCATCTTGATGCTGGAGACATATAGTGATTGTCCTGTCTGTCCGTTCTGCCGTCCATCCGTCCGTGACAAGGTTAAGTAGATTTTACTGTTTAGTCTAGCACCAACACCGCTAACTACAACACTTGGATACTTGCACAGTTGTTGCTTATGACCATTCCCTATCCACCGTTATCACCCAACCTCACTTTGACCTTGACCTAATTTGCACTTTAATAATTGAAATGGACTGTTTCTTGGTTAACTAGATTTTACCGTTTAGTCTAGCACCAACACCGCTTGCTACAACACTTGGATACTTACACGGTTGTTGCTTATGACCATCCCCAATCCACCCATATCACCCAACCTCACTTTGATCTTGACTTTGACCTAATTTGGACTTAGAATAATTGGGCTATTTCTTTATTAACTAGATTTTACCGTTTCCTCTAGCACCAGCACCGCTTACTACAGCACTTGGATACTTACACAGTTGTTGCTTACGACCATTTCCAATCCACCAATATCACCCAACCATACTTTGACCTTACCAAATTTGGACTTCAGAATAATTCAAATGGGCTGTCCAGCACTAACCGGGGGCATGTGTGTTTATCGAACACAGTATCCAGTTTTCACAAAATTATTTTTCTGAGGCACTTGCCTATTCTGGCAGACACCGAAATAGTACAGCTTGCCCAAATTCATTTTGACTTGCCCGAAAAAGAAAGATCTTGTTTGTTATATTTTAAGATATTGAGTAGCAACTTTTTTTCTGAATACCCTAATGATCGTTGGAAAGACTGATGCTGTTTTTTCATCAGACATTAAAATTTACTATTGCAGACGAGATGTCGGGCAAGTTCACATTGTAATCTGTCTGCCCAATAGGGCAAGTAAAAATAAAGGATCATCAAGCCTGACTTGTGAAAACAACTTGAGAGAACATTTTCTTTCAATGATCTCCATTGCTCTGCATAAAGGCAAAACAAAATAATATTGAAGTTGAATCAAAGATTAATGTGTCAGGTCAAGTATTGTAGACAAAATATAATTATTAATGCTACTTTCTTTTAATTTCATGATAAATTACTAAGATAATTATTACGAAACAGGTTTTTTTTCCATGACATTATTTGGGGCTTAAATTGGGCCCCGTTCACAAAAAGAAGAAGTATCTTTAACTTTTTTCACGATCTTGTCAACAAAAATATACAATTGCCATAAGTTTATGTTTGACTTTTTTGTCCACTTTATTTGCACTCCTCGAATAGAGAAATTAGACTATAAAACTTTATTTTAAATTGTGCTTGTCATGAAACGGAAGCAAAGTTTTCAAATACATGTTCAGTCTTTCTTGGTTTCAGCATTAATAACATTAAAATGAAGTATTAAAATTGGTTACAACATAGAGTAATGTAATGCTGATAAAATAACTTCCTGCATAATGGTTCAAAATGTTATTTTTACAAAATATGTTACTACGCTGCTAATTTTCGTGATTCCAAGGGCCCGGCTCCATTCACAAGTGCGTGAAAATAACTGGGTTTGTCTACTCTGTTCAGAATTCATAGTTATAAGTTGAAAGTTTATTGATATGTAAGTCTGTGTTTGCTCATGTCGCACACTTTAAGAGTGACACCTCGATAAATAGGTGGCAGCCTGCACTTAAAATCGTCTCGTGCTTGTCAAAACTTCGGGATTAGAAACGAAAAAGCATTACTTACACCTGTCTAGTAAAGATTGTTTCTTGGTTTCTTTTAATTTACTGGATTCAACTGAGATTACTTCTATTTTATCACAGCATTTTAACGGGACGCTCCACTAATCTTTCAGGCATTTTTCAGTTTTAGTCACAAGTTGTTATCTCAAAATATTGTTCAAAATTTTGTTCTATACTGGTTGGCGAGTAGTATCCGTGATTTTTTGGTAGTTTTTCTTTATTTTCAATCGCGTAAGTACTACTTTTAAAGAAAAGCTTGCTGCAGTACAAAGTTCGGCTCCTTCTGTTTACGAGGATGTAAATATCTTGTCATGACGTCATATGTTTTTTTCCATATAGGGGGTTCCAAAGGGGTAATCAATGAGCATTACTTGAAGCAATAAAACTAGTAGTGTCCGTGATCTTTCCTTTCAGTTGAAAATGCGAATGTTGTGGTACACACCTCAAGATTTTAATTGCTCTATACTGTTCTACATTATATTACCTACATCATAATGATGTAATATTATTAAATTCTATGCCAGATAAGCGGTGATAATGCGATTACTAACATAAGTGGATGCCTTGAAATGGTCTTTTGATTACCCCTTTGGCCCCCCTTAAAATTTTGCTGATGGTAAACGGGAGATAGCCATGTAATTATCGAAGTAGACATCCCTCCTGCATTGAAATTTTGTCAAAATCGTCCCGAAACTAGCCGTATAATTGAGTAAGCATATTAAAATTGCAATTCTTTGTTAATATTTGCTGTTAGTAAACATTTTGCAATTGCAATTCATATTTTTTTTAGAAAGTCTATTTCACAAAAAATGCGTGTTGAATATATGGATGGTGGTGTTTGAATTCTAAAATTGCTGTTTTATGTCAATAACCAAGCTATCACCCTTGGTAAACTGAAAACAGGGAAGTGCAAGATAAAAATAGGGGTTCAATAATATATTTATGCGCATGCGCAAAGACGTGCGCGTGAATGCCCCGCGAGGAGTTAAGTTGTTTTGAGATTTTTTTAAACAAAAATCTAAATATCTTGAAAAATATGAAGTTTTGCAGACTTTAACTTATTCTGCGTTTGGAACAGTTGCTAGGTGATGTGTGTAAACACAACATGCAATGCTGGAGAGCTTTTACACCTTTTAATATACAAATCACGGATACTGCTAGTTCACGGATACTGCTCGCCGCCCAGTAAGGCGTAACAAAAAATAATTATGTTTGTTTCAGGTTACATGCCTCAAAAAATAAGAGTAGGTAGGTTGGGATTTTTTTGTTTTTTTGGTAAATGGTCAACTTGAAGATTATAAAACTGAATAAATATTCAAAACATATCAGTAATATTCTTATGCATTGTTTATTAGTGGATACAGTCAAAACAAAACACTTATTATTATACCTCACGTGACTAGCCTGTTTTAAATTTACATATACCTATCATGAAACAATTCGTAATGTCACATGCGACAGTGAAGCTAAAAATAGAAAAACCGTTTCGCAAAACAAAACAATGTTTACGTTTAGTAATGCAAACGTCAATCCACTGCTTTTACAATTAATATCCAACAACACCCGTTTGCAATTCATTTTAAAGTATCCACACAGTTATGCAATATTTTATTTCATGCAAACCGTGCTACCCAGAAACGTGATTTGTTTTTGAAATCGCCATGACTGGTCAGAACGTATATTTTAAATCGTATTTTGTCTCCCAACCTGTATCCGATTATCCGTATTGCCGTTAAAATTAAGTTCAGATATCGCCGATGCATGGTTTAATTAATTATGTGTACTGTAACGCCAGTGCATAGACATGTTAAAAACAAACACGACACAGTACAATCCTATGTCAGTCGAGTGAAAACTGGTTTGTGTTTCACAAAACAAAACAATGTTTACCTTTAGTAATGCAAACGTCAATCCACTGCTTTTACAATTAATATCCAACAACACCCGTTGCAATTCATTTTCAAGTATCCACACAGTTGTGCAATATTTTATTTCATGCAAACCGTGCTACCCAGAAACGTGATTTGTTTTTGAAATCGCCATGACTGGTCAGAACGTATATTTTAAATCGTATTTTGTCTCCAAACCTGTATCCGATTATCCGTATTGCCGTTAAAATTAAGTTCAGATATCGCCGATGCATGGTTTAATTAATTATGTGTACTGTAACGCAAGTGCTTAGACATGTTAAAAACAAACTAACACGACACAGCACAATCCTATGTCAGTCGAGTGAAAACTGGTTTGTGTCGTTACTGCACTACTCTACTGTACACATTTATCGCGTTCATGTGTTCTGAATATCCATTAAACACTTACAATCAACTATAATATTTAGTTTTGTATCCAACAATAATTTTCGCTCGTATTTCGCCATGTATATTACTGATTTAAACTAACGCGCTGTAGAAACATCCTATCGATCACGCCATCTTTTAAGCATGACACATCTAAATATAACTGCACTGTACACACTCGCCGGTCATGCCGGTATACTTTGCAAACTGTTTGAAAGTACGAAAGTCTGTTTCTGCAGTATTATTTAACTGTTTTATTGTGAAGGAACCATACATGTTTCATATAGATACACGTCTTAAATAATGAAAAAATCCGTGGTAAATTAGCTTTAACACTTTTAGGTTATTAGTTGATTTTAAAGGGCATTTAAAAAGTATAATCTATAAATTAAGTAATCAGGCCTAAGTTTCATTGTTTTATTGTTCGGTATAATAAATTAAATATCACACCCCATAGAGGGTGATACAACCTTACGCCTCGGTTGACATTACCATTCTCGGGTTGACATTACGTTGTATCACCCTCTATGGGGTGTGATATTTATATATTATACCCCCACAAACGAAGTTTAGGGGGGGGTATATAGGAGTGAGCTTGTCGGTCTGTTGGTTTTTGGTTTCCGAATGATAACTCAAGAAAGGCGTGACATATTCAAATAATTTTTGGTACACATGTGTAACATCATAGAATACAGGTCAAGTTCCATGTTGGTTACAAACTACTAAACTTTGACAGAGTTATGGCCCCTTTTTGACTTAAAATTCCGTAACAACATGGTTTCCGGATGATAACTCAAGAAAGGCTTGACATATTCAAATAATTTTTGGTACACATGTGTAACATCATAGAATACAGGTCAACTTTGATGTTGGTTACTTACCACTAAATTTTGACAGAGTTATGGCCCTTTTGCGACTTAAAATTTCCTAAAAACATGATTTCTGGACGATAACTCAAGAATGGCTTGAGGTATTAAAATAATTCTTGGTATACATGTGTAGCATCATAAAATACGGGTTAAGTTCGACTAAGGTTACAAACCACTAAATTTTGACAGAATAATGGCGCTTTATTTGACATAAATTCCCTAAAAACATGGTTTCCTGGCGATATTAACTCAACAATGGCTTGACATATTTATATAATTATTGGTACACATGTGTAGCATCATAAAATACAGGTCAAGGTCGACTTTGGTTACAAACCACTAAATTTTTACACAGTTATGACCCCTTTTTGACTTAAATTCCCGAAAAACATGGACAATAACTCATGAAAAGCTTCACATATTTAAGTTATTTTTGGTACAGATGAAGTTCAACTTTGGTTACAAACCACAAAATGTTGACAGAGTATGGCTCCTATTGAAATTAAATTTTTCCAAATACACTTTTGACCATTCACAAATCTCTATCGAATGGATGCCATAGTTTTGTGACAAGGCCATATTGTGGGGGTATATCCGTCACTCATGTGACAATTCTAGTTTATCCAAAAACACATTTCATTATTGAAAAAGGTCAATACAAGAAAAATCAATCTGACAAAACCAATAAAATGTTCTAGGGTCGGGCATTTGGTTAGGGTAGGTCGGGTAACCTGAAACAAACATTTTTTTTTTACGCCTTAACAAAAGTCAGTTTGAAGTCGTGGTTTTAAGGCAGGGGGGATTCAAGCTTTAGGGTTCTTTAAAGTCTTGTGAAAGTAAATACATTATATAATGATCAGATATGTATTATAATAAATAACAATAACTAGACAGAATTTAATAGCTCTGATCCATAAGGAATTCTAAAGCAATATTTATAAAATCATCATTTACCCAGGCATTCAGTGACGTGATACAAGTTAATTTGGGGGCATATTGTTCGCCATTTATGACTGTCTCACAGGTTCTTTTGTCACATGTCTTGTGGGGAGCGTAGCTAAAAAAGCGTTAAGAAATTGGAATGAAACATAATGTGATGTGCAGACTACGGGAAACCTCAACATCAGACCTGATGATCTTTAACAATAATGCACAACATGTTCAAAACATAATATGCACTGTTAAATAATTGATTATTGTTCAATTATTTGGCATTACACAATGTGTATAGCTAATTATACCCCCACAAACGAAGTTTAGGGGGGGTATATAGGAGTGAGCTTTGTCCGTCTGCCGGTCTGTCGGTCTGTTGGTTTTTAAGTTTCCGGATGATAACTCAAGATCGGCTTGACATATTCAAATAATTTTTGGTACACATGTGTAACATCATAAAATACAGGTCAAGTTCGACTTTGGTTACAAACCACTAAATTTTGACAGAGTTATGACTCCTTTTCGCCTTAAATTCCCTAAAAACATGGTTTCCGGACGATTACTCAAGAATGGCTTTACATATTCAAATAATTTTTGGTATACATGTGTAGCATAAAAAAATACGGGTCAAGTTGGACTTTGGTTACAAACCACTAAATTTTGACATTGAGTTATGGCCCCTTTTTGACTAAAATTCCCTAAAATTATGGTTTTCTGATGGAAGCTGAACAATGGCTTGACATATTTAAATAATTCTTGGTATACATGTGTAGCATCATAAAATACGGGTTAAGTTCGACTTTGGTTACAAACCACTAAATTTTGACAGATTGGTGGGGGCGTCAACTTTTTGTTTCCGCTCTCTAACTCAAGAACGAATTGAGCTATTATAAATGAAACTTCATACATGGATACGTTATATTGAGACCTCGATTGTGATTGCATATGGGGTCAAGGTCACCGTTACTAATACTAGAAAAACGGTTTCCACTCAATAACTTGAGAATGTATTGAGATATTTTAATGAAATTTCATACATATATCGAGACCTCGCTTGGGATTGCATATGGGGTGGGTGGGGTCAAGGTCACCATTACTAAAAATAGAAAAACAGTTTCCACTCAATAACTTGAGAACACATTGAGATATTTTAATGAAACTTCATACATAGATACCTTTTATTGAGACCTTGCTTGGGATTGCGTATGGGTAGGGTGGTGTGAGGGTCAAGATCACCATTACTAAAAAAAGAAAAACAGCCTGCCTGGGATTGCATATGAGGTGGATGGGGTCTAGGTCAACATTACTAAAAATAGACAAAAAGTTTCCACTCGATACGTAGAGAATGAATTGAGATATTTTGTAGATACCTTATATCTAGACCTCTCTTGTGATTGCATATGGAGTTGGTGGGGTCATGGTCACCTTTACTAAAAACAAATTAACCGTTTGCAATCAATATCTTAAGAACTGATTTAGATATTTGAATGAAACTTCATATGTAGATACCTTATATTGAGACCTCGCTTTGGATTGTAAGGTCATGGTCACCATTTCTTAGCCATAGGTGTATGACCTTCACCTTGCACCCAGAATGCATTTATGCATTTCGTTAGAAAAATTTGGTTCTCGTGGAATTTCCACATTTCTTGTTAAATTATGTTTGGTACACAGGTGTAACATCATAAAAAAGCAGATCAAGTTCAACTTAAGTTAAACTAAATGTTTCCAGAGTTATGGCTCCTATTGAAATTATTTTTTTTCAAATTCACAAATTAAAGCATTCTCTCTGTGTCTATTTCTTTCAAATGGATGCGATAGTTTGGTGACAAGGCCATATGGTGGGGAATATCTGTCACTCATGTGACAATTCAAGTTGTGGCATTAATAATGCTTTTATTTATATACAAAAAACTAGCATAACATATTTGTATATTTAAGAATACATTTTTGATTTAGAGTTGTCTAAAGGCTAATATAAAACAAATTGGAGTTCTGATGCGTTTGATTTAAACCTTGAAAGCGGTAAATCCTGTACCACATCAGAACAACAAATCGGAGTTGATTAGCCGATAAACAGCGATAATGCGAACATGATTTGTGGCGCGTTGTGAGAATTTCGGTCTTAATGCATGTGCGTGAAGTGTCGCACAGGCTAATCCAGGACGGCACTTTCCGCTTTTATGGTATTTTCTGTTTCAAGGAAGTCTCTTCTAAACATAAATCCACTGTAGGCGGAAACTGCCATCCCAGATTAGCCTGTGCTAATTAGGTCTCATTCCCCTGCTAAAAAGGTATATATTTTTCCCCTATATTAACCTTAAAATTACCCTCAAAATGTAAGCTTTATTTTGAAAAAAACGACCAAAATCGGAAAAAAATTGACTAAGATAGAGGAATTTTTGTAAACAACCCCAGCAATTTTTTTTATCAAACCAAGTTTGCACATAATCTTAGTTACCATTTGTAGCAAATCAATTTATTAATGTTTTCTAAAAAAGTAGAATATAAAAGTGTTATAATGCTTTTTTATAAAAACAATTCCCCTTTTGTTGTAAAATTCCCCGTCTAAAAGGCAGCGCCACCTTTCCCCCAAAGGTGAAAAAAAAACACTGGACATGTTTGACAGGTTTCATGTTGCCTGGATGTAGAGGGCTTTCAGATGACGTACATATGACAATAACGATAAAACTTGCCCTTTGTTAGCTCAGTACCCAAATTTGGTATATTGGTTTGCAAAAGTCAGTTAGTGTGTCAGTAGAGCACTTTCATTTCCTCTGTGTAGCCCAACAGTTATGGCCCTTAAATTATCTAAAATTGGTCTTAAAACGCTTTCCCACAATTTTCATCCGATCTTCACCAAACTTCATGAAAATGTTTGTGGCCACAATATCTTGGCCGTGTTTTGGTAATCATCTAAATTGCTCCAGGAACTGCGGAGTTATGGCCCATAAAATATCTAAAATCTGCCTTTTTAGCTGTTTCTGCTCTCTAAGTAAGCCCAGCAGTTTCTGTCAGATCTTCATCAAACTTTGTATTTTAAATATTTCTTTGGACTTACAGGGGGGCATAATAGTTTTACAAACAGCTCTTGTTTACTTTTCTTGGCATTCACTTCCATGTGTCCATGTATTTTCAGATTTAAAGCAGGACCTGTCCGAAACATTAGGGATGGAAGACAGCTGGGTGTAAATGTGCATACAAAGGTATGTCTTTTTGTTGTGTATATAAAATTTTAAAAAAATACGTATAAAATATTGTATTGGTCAGTTTTGATTACTTTATTTTTTAATTCCAAAGTTGAAGGCAGTATATCATAGGGAGTAGCACTTTAAGCACATTGTCACATTCTTCTTTAAGTGCTGATTTGTAACTTTTCACTTAATCTTTAATAGTCACTGAATGCACACTATTAAAAATTTTGCAGATTGATGTAACCTTGGCATTGTGGCGTGACTTTAACCATTTATAGTAGTGCAAGTTATTATTGAGTTATCTTCTCTTGGCATGATGTTGTATTGTAATTGTAGAGGATATTTGCTGGTTTCATTGTAAGATCGCATTTTATTTCATGGGTGGTCATATTTTCACGAGTGGCGTAGCAAGATGTGCTGAAACGTCACTATAGTTTGTGTATTCTGACTTCATATTTATTCCAAAATTGTCGCTTACTGTTGTGGTGTATTATTATTTTTATTTATTTATAATTACTATTTTTATTTAATTTTATTATGTGTTTTCTGTTGTTTAAAAAGACCGATGTTAACACTGCCGAAAAGGTTATTCACATATTTTCCAAAAAAAAAAGAAAAACAAAGTGAAAAGTAGTTCCTATAAAACCCAGAGTGAAATGCTCAAATGTTATCTTTTAACTCAACACAGAATGAACTATCGGGTTATCTTACACTTTTTTTTTCACCACTCATTCACCGTATAGCATGAAAGAATGGGCTTTTCACTTACTCACATTAAGAAGAGTCACTGTGAATCGATGGTTCAGCGCAACCCTGTTCTAACTCAATTTTTTTACAGAAATGACATTTTTGTATTTTTGTAACTGGTTTGAATAGATACACCGTATTAACAATTTATTTCAACAAATTCCTTAAATTTGGGGCAAAAAAGGGCCAGTTGGCATTTTGTTCTAGCTCAGTTGGTATGCTTTGATCTGCGCAACACTGTTCTAACTTGAGTTGGAACAGTGTTGCACACACACAAAATGACCAGGATCACTAATACCTTCAGTGCAACACTGTCCTAGATTTAATAATTACAGTAAAACTTGAGTAAAGATGACTACATACTATAACTATGACGTCATTATTGTATGCAGTACACAATAATATTCATAGAAAAATGTTAACAGCTGATTATTCTTTGTTTACCGTTATATGGAGAATTTGTATATGGTTATCCGAGTACAGTAACAATATTGATTTACTTTTGAAGCAAGAAATATAAATGTAAATAATAATAATAATAATAATAAATCATAAAAAAAAATGATTTTAACAGAGCAACAGTTAAGGTGTGTATTTGCAAAAATGTGCAATTCCTAAATGCCCCGTATACAATTATTAAAACTTCGATGAAGAATCTTAAGATTTACGAAACACAATTAAGACCGCAAACATTAATAATGAAAACCCTGATATTAAGAATACCGGAGGGCACAAGTAACATGGATTTGTTCAGAATATCAAGTATTTCGCAGTATTGCATCTTTAGGGAAGTATGATAGTAATGCAATCTCCTTATGTTAAGTATTAATTTGTGACATGTAGCATTTTCGTCATTTAGCACACTTATTTAATTTATACTAATTGCATTGACAGGACACTGCACTTTGCTTTTGCACAGACAAGCAAAAACAGATAAAATACATGCACAATAATGGATTTCCAATTACATATTACTAGTAAACACAAAATTCATTAAGTCAAAAGCAAATAATTTAGTATCAATTCAAGAGGTTAATTATGATCCCTAAAAAATTTAGAGGAGCATATAGTTGCCGCCTTGTCTGTCTGTCCTTCTGTCCAGTCTTCTTGTCGAGGCTATTTCTCATTAACTACTGGCTTGAATTCAAAGAAACTTTATGGGATGCTTCATTACCAAGAAGAATGTGCATTGAACCAGGACTTTCGACTTCAATTATTTTTCTTGGAGTTATGTGTCTTTGAAGATTTTTGAAGTTAGTAACTATACTGGCGCAGTGCATAAATCCGCCACATTTCGGGGGTATTTTTACAATATTTGCAAGTTGTTTACCGATTGACATAAAAATTCACATAAATCAAATTAGGTTTGATGTGCATTTACTGGCGTGTTTTGGTTACATTTAAAATACTTGGCAAATGACAAATATTTATTGAAATTGAAGGCCTAAACAGTGTAAAAAAATGAGCGTCGGAATGCCGAAATCTGCCACCCCTCCTTAAAATGTTCAAATTACTCGAAAATAATATTCTTTTATTAATTCTGTTTTCAAAGCAACTTCTATTGACTTCTATTGACAAAACTCCCTCTTTTGTTTCTTTAAGGTTCTTCTTCTAGTATTTAAAATAAACACGGTGATTCGAAGTTGCTAGGTGAAAATCGTAGATTAGGAACTGTGACATGCTTATTTCACATTTGACTATTGTTCTTATTTAATTTTCCAATTATTTAATTATTGTATTTAATTTTCCATATTAAGCAGCTCGTTCTGTTGTTAATACAATTTTTCAATTTTTTCAAATACTCATTGCATTTCTAAAAATAGCTCTGAAACTGAGGCCCTGTGTGCACGTGGGACAAATAATTAGGGTTTTGAGTAGCGAGACATTTGCGCTCTTAATATGCAGTTATTTACCATTTTTATTGTATGTAATGCTAATGAATAATGTTTTTTTTATGCTGCACATGCTCCCATTGACATAATATTAAAACACGATAATTTAATTTTATCATGGACACCATGCGGAGCCTCAAAATTGCTCATGCGCAGTATGAAATAAATTCCTCGCATGCAGCTTGTTTGCATTTAGGGGTTATGTACAAAATAATTGGATAAAATATTCATTTATGCACAAATCAAAATGATAACTTGTCAGCAATGTTAAGGGAAAGTATCTGATTGATCGAGATCAACAAAATAGGAATTGCCTGTAAAAAAAACGCTTACTCGAATGGAGTGGCGGATTTAGGCAAGCGGCGGATTAAGGCACTGCGCCAGTTCAGTGCACAATTCTTGTCCGGGCTATTTCTCTGCAACAACTTGCAAATATCAATGAAGCTTCAATACCAAGAGGTGTATACTATACCAAGATGTTTCATTTCAGTAATTTTTCTTGGAGTTATGAGCCTTTGAAGATAGCTGAAAATAGCATTTATTGAACATCAATTCTTGTCCTGGTTATTTCTCCCACAACTACTAGCCTGATGTAAATTACACTAAATGGAAAGCTTCAGACCAAGAGGTGTGCCAGTACCAGGATGTTATGCATCAAACGTTTTTCTTGAACTTAAGACAACACTGGTGGCACCATGAACAATCCTTGACAATCTGAGATGAACCCGGATAATCTGGCTTAAAGCCCCGGATGTTTTAAAATATTCAACAAAACTGGGACTCACCGGGAAATAAGTCAATAACCCCAACAATCCATGTATTTCCGGGCCAATGCCGGTATATTCTGGGGATGGTCCGGGTCTCCACCCTCTCTCTACCGATATAAACCTCAGCGTTCCGGTGTGATGAGGATATGGCATGACACGGGTACCCAACCGTGGTATCAAGGAACAGTCCTGGCAGTCATCGGGACACCAAACGTTGCCAACTTGGGTAAACACCTGGAATTAACCCAGCTTCTCCAGGGCCAAACTGACTTTTAGATCAATGATACACCAGGGCACCCTTGCTAATGTGAGAACGCAATTCATGTTTTTTTTTTAGGAAAATGTCCAGGTTCATCTCTGGGCGAAACTAAGACCAATGTAATGACAGAGAGAATGGGGCTAAGACTTTGATTTGCTATTGTAGTTATTGTAGGTACAAAATGTATTTAAAGTTATCAATGCATGAGTTAAAGAAGTTTTACTGTAAATACACAACATAAATCTAAATGTATAAATAAATGATAAATACAAAAGTTGTATAACGTTTAAAAAAAATACAATAAATTAATAACTTAATAGAAGCATTTAATTTTTAGCCAAAAAAAGTTACATGCTTCAATACATTACATCCAGGCGACCATTTGCAGTTTAGTAGCCGTAACAAAATATACTTGTACAATGGAAAGAGTTTGGAAAATCACCAGGGTATTGGAAATTCAGCTTCTAGACCCACATTCTGTTGCCCAATTCGGTGTTTTTTTTTATGGGAATATTGAATATCATCATTATTCACTTACTTTAACGAAGGTTAGTGATATTTCAATAACATAACTTAAAATTATTATGGTACAGCCAAAATTATTGGTTTATAAAGTAACTTAAACTATTATATTTTGAATATATTCAATTTCTAATTTCAGCACTGCATGTTCAAATAGACCTCTCCCATTAATACATTTGTATATAAAGTTATAACTATTGTGATTAATCATAAAATAAAGCTGTGTCATTAAAATAGATTGTTATAAAATTGCATTATTTAAGTTGTGTAAATTGTTCAAAGTATATACATTTCACCATAATTTGGCATAGTGTTTGGACTTCTGAATTGGCATTGATATTTGTATTATGCATATTCATAAACAATGTTTGTTAAGTTGTTTCTTTATATAAAGAAAAGTATTCAACATTATTAAGAAGCAGTGTTGCACTGAAATGTTATTACCAAACAGCATATTTTGTAGTTGGAATACTGTTCTAACTTGAGTTAGAACAGTGTTGCACCAAAATAAAATAACTTATCCATACAATTTATAGTAGGAAAACTGTTCTAACTCCAATAATGATTAAAATCTCTTTTATGATTTATCATATGTTTTCATCTACATTATATAACATAATGTATTGAAATATTGTAGTAATATAAAACAAAATATGTGTTAAATCTCAAAGAGTAAACTTAACACAGAGTTTTTTTCACTTCCTGAAAACTTTTGTGAAATAGAGTTAGAACAATGTTGCGCTGAACCCTCGGAATGCACCAACCTCCGCACAGAGATTTGACTGGTTCCGAGCATAGCTCTAATCAAATCCCTGCCGTCATAACAAACCACGTGATGATGATCAATTTAAATCTTCTAGATATTATGTATGGTTTTATTTAGTTATTTTCTTTTTCTGTTTTCATTATTGACTGTAAACGATATATAAAAAGTCCAATTATGTAGAAAATTGCACTGAGTTGCATTAAATAAGTAAAGGTTACAAACAAGTAATCCTTCCAGATCTGGAAGGATTTTGCTTGTGATGGCAGTGGTTACCGTTTACCGATAGGGGAGGTAACCGCTGCGAGGAGTTTGTGAACGTTCACCAAGAATTTTGCAGATTGATATAGCATTGGCATTGTGTTGTGACTTTTGAACCATTTTATTTAGTGGGACAAGTTATTATTGAGTTATCTATCCTTAGCATGATGTTGTTACGGTTGTGCTTTTCTGTGTCAAGGCTGTGTGTGATTATTCATCTGCATAAAATGCAGGACAGCTCTAGCTCAAATGTACTTTGAGTATGCTAAGTTGAAGTCATAACAAAATTGTTCCATCCTAGTAACATAAATTCTGTCATTTATTTCATGCTATGCGGTGAATGAGTGGAGAATACCAGTGAATGATAACCCGATCATTTCACTCTAGGTCGAGTGAAATGATAATGTTTGATCATTTCACTCTTGGTTATACGGAACTACTTTTAATTTTGTTTTTATGTTTATTTGTTGAAAGTATCTCAATACCCTAATCGTCAGTGTTTACATTGGCCTTTTTAAACAACAAAAAACACATTATAAAATTCAATAGAAATATAATTAAGCGACAACGACGCAGTAAGAGTGGCACTATTTTGGAATCATAATGACGTCATAATACACAAAACTTTTGACGCTTCAGAGCATCTCGCGCTTTTTTTATTTATCGTTCAAAAGCATGAAATTAAAAGAAAATTTGTTCAATGCAGTGTAAGATCGTATTTTATTTCATTCGTGGTCATAGAAACTTGATATTTTCACTCGTGGCTCCGCGAAATAAAATACGATCTTACACTGCATTAAACAAATATCCTCTATTTATTTCATGCTATGCGGTAGAAGAGTGGAAAATACCAGTGAATGGTAACTTGGTCATTTCATTGTGGGTCGAGTGAAATGATATGAGGTGCGTCGTGGGAAAACCGGACAGGCTAATCTGGGACCGCACTTTCCGCTTTTATGGCATTTTCTGTTTCAAAAAAGTCTCTTCTAAACATAAATCCACTGTAGGCGAAAAGTGCCGTCCTGGATTAGCTTGTGCGGACTATAATCCGGGACAACACTACGCAGATGCATTAAGACCGGTTTTCCCACGACGCGCCTCATATGATGAACCTTTCATACTGTGTTATATAAATAAAGAAAACAAACAATGTAATTTAGAAAAAAAGCAAGAAATAACATGAAAACTTGTATCAACAAGTTTTCATTTTATTTCAGTTAAAGATATAGAGGATATTCCGGAAAGGGAGACAATATTTTCACAAGCGCTTGCGCGAGTGAAAATATGTAAATTGTCTCCCTTTCCGGTGATGATATCACGTGTTATCACACCAAAAACAAACACATTTTCTTTTTATTTTATGATTTATTAACCTTTGTTTTACATTTTATTGGATGTCAAAATAATGACGTCATTTCACAGTTTTGAGCCCGGCATCGATGACGGTCTGTTTCATTTACTGTCTTAAATCGGGACCCAACAAAGTAGTCCCTTACTGTGAGTGATATAGGGATATATCTCACTGATATTTTTCTATATTTCACTACTTAGCATTAAGTAAATAGAGGATATTTGTTGATTTTGGTGAATGATCAAATTTTATTTCATGCCACTCGTGAAAATATAATTTTCTATAACCGCGAGTGAAATAAATATTTGATCATTCACCGAAAGCAACAAATTTTCTTGTTATTTTATGCTTTTTTACAATAAATAAATAAAATTGCGCGAGATAAGCTTTAAAGGGACTTGTTCACAGATTTTCGTATTTTTGAAAAATGTCATTAAATGAATTTACTTACAAAACTGTCATATCTGGAATAGTTTTAAATAATTATAATAACAAGGAAAAAGATAAAAATAAAAAATGTGCCTGCCCTGGGGTTCGAACCCGGGACCCCTAGAAGCAAAATCTAACGCGCTACCACTACACCACGCAGGCTTTTGATTTTGGATGGCAGTTTAAACGCTATGTCGGTAATACACGTTTTTGCTAAATTATCTATGAAAAGCGTTACAAACGCTTTATTATTTTTCCAATTTCGATTGATGATTATAAATAAACGAACATATCTTTTTAACATTTTTCTTAGTCAGGAGTGGTATTTTGCTTGTGTGAATATAATGCATACATTCTTTTTTGAATCTATGACAATTTTTTTGAAAATTGTCATTTTGCCAAACTGTGAACAAGTCCCTTTAACGTCACACTTTTGTGTAGTCTGACGTCATAAAGATGACGTCATAAATGATTCCAAAATTGTTTAATATAAGTATGGTGGGAAAAAAGTTCCGTAATTTGTGCATCGTTGTCCTTAAATGATATTTTTCATGAATTTTATCATGTGTTTTCTAAAAAAAAAAATGTAAATACTGTACACTTATACAAACTTGCCAAGGGAGGTAAACCACTACTGGTAGATCGATGTTATTGGTAGAAAAATAGTGCATTTTATGTTATATTTTCACTGTAGTGAAAATATAAAATCTTATATTTTGTCTGCTCCAACAGTGAAAATATCAAATTTTATTTCACCAGTTAAATTCTATATTTCACTGAAAAGCATAAAATAATTTATTTCGTTTGTGGTCATTGATATTTTCACTCATGATTCATGAAACTATTTTTTTTCATTACAACTCATGAAATAAATAGAGGATATTTGTTTGTTTTCGGTGTGATAACGCGTTATATCACTACCGGAAAGGGACACAATATTTTCACGAGCGCTTGCTTGAGTGAAAATATGTAAATTGTCTCCCTTTTCGGTGATGATATTAAGCGTTATCTCACCGAAAACAAACACATTTTCTTTTTATTTTATGCTTTTAAAATGTTTTATTACATTTTTTAAATTATAATAATGCGGAAATCATTACATCATAGGGTCAAAATAATGATGTAATTTCACAGTTTTGAGTCCGGCATCATTTACGGTATTAAATCGAGAACAAAAAAACCCAGTGAGATATAAAGATATATCTCACTGATATGTTTTTATATCTCACTACTTAGCATAACATAAAACACAATCTTACTCTGAAATCAATAAATATCCTCTTTAGACTAATATATTTGTGGCGCGTCGTGAGAAAACCGGTCTTAATGCATGTGCGTAAAGTGTCGTCCCGGATTAGCCTGTGCAGTCCGCACAGGCTAATCCGGGATGGCACTTTCCGCTTTTATGGTATTTTCTGTTTCAAGGAAGTCTCTTCTAACCATAAATCAACTTTAGGCGGAAAGTGCCGTCCTGGATTAGCCTGTGTGGACTGCACAGGCTAATCCGGGACGACACTTTATGCACATGCATTAAGTCCGGATTTCCCACGACGCGCCTCAGTTATGCTCTTTTAATCTTGTATTTTCAGGGCAGAAGTACCGTCATTTATAAAGCTGGACATTGATTGGTCAGGCAGCTCCAATAGGAATTAAAACAATGCTTTATATTATGTTCCTATGACAGAACGTTTGTTTTCGATCTCATTTCTAGAACTGTGATATGGGCTCGTGTGATACAACCTTGGTTGCCAACAATTTTTAATTTAAATTTACACAGTAAAAACAAAGAGAAAGAAGAAAACACACAAAAGACATTGTTAGTTTAAACAAGGTGAATCCAAAAGATGTACCAGTGCTAGCTTTACAGAATGTTATTAATATGTATCACATGTTCTAAATAAAATTATTTATTTGAGTCTTGCCTTCTGAATGTAAAAAGAAGATAAGTGTGCATATGCCTTGTTACTTGTTAGTTTGATTAACTTAATGCATAATGTTACAGTATGCTAAGTTCTGGCCTGGGCCCGTATCCACAAATCTTCTTAGGGAAAACTTAAGTAAATTTCTTAAAATCATAAAATTCCTTACGTCTGTGGCCATTTCTTTCACAGTTTCTTTGCTGTTAAACTGTTTTATTCTGGTTAAGAATCAAAAGATGCTTCTAATGGTACCATATTTAAATAATAAAATAATGATTTTTACATATAAAATGCTATTTGAAATTTTGACTTAAGTATAACTTAAGTTAAGATTTTCCTTAGGAGCTTTGTCGATATTCACAAAGCTTCAAAGAGAAATCTGAACTTAAGTTGGACTTGAGTGAAAATTGCAAATCAAAATTTCAAAGTGAAATCCAAATGATTTCTGTTTACAAAAGGGTAAAATACTAATCATCTGAATATTTTTTACTAGTTTAAAACAAATTAAGGTAGAAAGAACCTAAACAGCTACAGAATTTTGTGGATTAAGAAATTACTCAAGTTTTACAAAGGAGTGTTGTGAATACAGGTCCATGGGGTGGTTGACCGGCGAGATAAAAAGTAACCAACTTTCCCTCCACTACCAACCACACTTACAAATGTGTGGATAAAAGTAAAATAGACCAACTTGAACTACCTGAATGGTGGTCTGATATGTAATTCTTAATTCTAAATACATGACATGCACAGTTTTCTATAGACAAAGAACACATTTTTCCGTTGTTAAATCTCCCATAAACAAGCCGAATTTTTTTTTTAAAAACTGTAAAATATAGTTTGCATTGTACTAGCAGAATTTAATTTCAGATCATTTTAGAATCGAAATAATTTTCTCATTATTGTTGTTTATTTGTATATAAACAACTGTTTGTCATTCTGATGTGTAGGAATTAAATCACGCGGGCTCTGAACTCCAAAATGTTGTGGGTTTTTTAGCCAATAAACAACGAAAGATGGAAAAGTATTTCATAAATAAAATCTTTTAGAACTACTTCAAGACCTAGTGGAAAATTGAAATGTTTGTATTTAAAAACTAGAACTCCGCGTGTCGGATGTGTCGCCTGACGCCAGATAGCTTACGTGAATCCAAATGAAGAAGCACTTATGGTTAATGCTCACATTTTTTTAAACAGATTTATTGAAATCTTCAAAAGCACTGCACTCTGGCTAATTGCAAAGAAAGACTTATTAAAACCAAAATTGCGACACAAAGATAATGCAGAGTGATGCAGAGTAACGGTTCTTGTGCACTGCACTTCTCCTTAATGAGCTCTATCTACCTATGAATTTTGAAGTTGATAGCTTTCATAGTCTTAGAGTTATGCTCCGGACAAAAATTAAGTATGAACAAAAACAAAGGGGAATAACTCCAAAAGTATGAGGTGCAGAGTAACGGTTCTTGTGCACTGCACTTCCCCTCAATGAGATCTATCTACCTATGAAGTTTCATGTTGATAGCTTTAATAGTGCTCTGGACAAGCGAAAGGGGACGCCGCCGACAACATAAGTAACCCCTATATGTCGACTTAAAAGTCAGGCAACACAAAAAGTTACCCCATTTACCAACCCATTCTTAGTTTAAGAATAAAGAATAGACTCCGATTCAATAAATGATACTTTTTGTGCATTCGCAGATAATCCCTGTACCTATCTTCCTTATTGTTATTAATAATTTTTTGTAAATACAGAATTGCTAAAAACTGTGTTAGTGATTTACCAAGTAAATTAAAATTAACAGCCTTTTTAGAAGAGTACAGTTTCAACAATATTCTTTATTGTTAAGTTTAAAAATCAGTGAATTCGGGCTCTATTGAAGTACAAGCTATTAAACGTCCAAGAACAAAATTTAAAATGTAATGCCCAGTTTGATTGGTTGTTTAAACTTTGTTTGAAAACTTCTGTAGTCATTGAACCAGACAATACAAAAATATTGCAAAATTTGCTAAAATTGGCTAAACTACAGTATAAATTCAACAAGCATTTTATAACGTAACGGTGCCCATTTAAAATTGATGTACAAAATTCCTTTGCCAAAAAAGTGAACTCTATACTGGCTAGGAGGCAACTTTCCTAATCTTAAAATTGTTTACAAATACAACTTGTATTTTTGAAAGGTGCAGTTAAGGTTCTATCGTTAAGCTATCGCTGGGACAACACAGCAATCTTGCTTGCACAACTGTTCAAGCTGGGCTTTTGAGTGCAAATATCCTTAAACACGAGGGTTGGCCATGTCTGTCATTTGTCATACGCAGTCTTTGATGTTTCACTCTTGAGATTATGATGTCAAGTGGAAATGCATTATACGAGTAGTCGTGAAGTGATGCAAACTTTTTGAAGGCGACCCAGTTTTCATACATTCAAACAGTGTGTTGATAATTTTATAATTCTCAAACAGATGTTGAGAGTATAAACATACTGTTTGAAGCAATATATGCAGGAATTTGCTGATTCATTGGCCAAGTATAGGGGTGGAGGTTTCTTGTCACAATTTATGTCAAATACGATGGTAACTTTAGTAGAGGCATTTAGTCCAAATGCATTTTTAGATTTACAAGTTTGGGGTTACTTGAATATTTTATTTTTTATTACAGAAAATGTTAAAAAGTTTTGTTGAATTTTTTTTTGTAAATAATACAAACATTGATTTATGACTATTAAACATTTTAATTATTTTTCCCCAAGGTAAAAACTTGAATAACACTATAAGGTTTAGTTTGGTAGAAATCTGTATTGGCTGTATAAGCAACATATCCCCATGGTGAAAAAAACTACAGCAAACTGAATTATTTAAGCGATTTTGCAATGTAGCTGGGATAGTGCACAACACCCTACCTGTGTATGTGGGCAGACATATGGAAAACACATGAACAACCTGGACATCAACGAGTTCACTTGGTTTTATACATGTTGTTGTTTTTTATTAACAAAAACTTTGTTTTAATAACTGTATCAGTTTAGATTCAGACTACATTGCCAGGCCCTGTATTCCCCAACCGATTCTTAGACTTAAGATTAAGAATAAAGAATATTCTTGAAACTGTAATGTTCTAAAGGCGCTTTAATGTTGAATCTAACTTGGTATTCGCCATCTCTAATGACAGCATTCTTTATTTAGAACGATTTGTGAATGAAATAAGCAACATTGGTACCCAGTATATTTGCAAACGCCGAAGTATTTTTCTTGAGTCTAAGTCTATCCTTAATTTGTAAGTCTAACAACGGGTTGTTGAATAAGGGCCCAGGGTCATATTCCAGACACATCTTAAGTCAAATCTTATCCTTAGCCTTAAAATCGTCATTTTTCTTAAGCATTTTATTCCATGTATACATGACATTCTGCTTAATGTTCACTAATTATCAACTTATTATTTACTACTATGTACTTAACTGTTATTGGATTTACTAATTTGTGTGCAGTTTTAAAATTATTACCTTACAAAAATCAGACCTTAAGTGATATTTTTCTAAGATATACTTAAGATGTTTTGGAATACGGCCCCAGATGTATGTACTTCGCACAAGGTGTTTGCTCAAGACGCAGTACACATTATGGTCTAGAGCAATATCAGGTGTATGGGTCTCCACAGTGGGTTAAATTCAGCCGAACAAGACTGAACAGCGTAAGGGAAACAATTAATCAGTTTTTACTTGTTTGCATGACTTTAATGTATTCCCTTTACCGCTATTATGACTAGATATACAAAACAACCTGGTTTCGCAGAAAAAAACAAAACAAAGTAAAAAAAATCAGATACCTAAAACAACTTTGTATGACTCTGCATATGAACTTTTTGTGGCGACTTAAGAATTTTAAATCACAGATTCTGCTAAAAAAACTACAAAAAACTATTATTTCTAGGCATCATCAGAAGTTCAAGATCACACCGGTCATGTTTACCGATGAGTTTTATAATAATTAGATTTATACTAATAGTACAAACACTTTTAAAGTTCTGCCTTAAATATGCCAACTAGGCAATTCAGTCATAGATTTTACGTCTAACATGATAGCAGACAGCACAGACTGGTAGTGCTAACATGATAGCAGACAGCACAGACTGGTAGTGCTAACATGATAGCAGACAGCACAGACTGGTAGTGCTAACATGATAGCAGACAGCACAGACTGATAGTGCTAACATGATAGCAGACAGCACAGACTGATGGTGCTAACATGATAGCAGACAGCACAGACTGATGGTGCTAACATGATAGCAGACAGCACAGACTGATAGTGCTAACATGATAGCAGACAGCACAGACTGGTAGTGCTAACATGATAGCTGACAGCACAGACTGATAGTGCTAACATGATAGCAGACAGCACAGACTGATAGTGCTAACATGATAGCAGACAGCACAGACTGATAGTGCTAACATGATAGCAGACAGCACAGACTGGTAGTGCTAACATGATAGCAGACAGCACAGACTGGTAGTGCTAACATGATAGCAGACAGCACAGACTGGTAGTGCTAACATGATAGCAGACAGCACAGACTGATAGTGCTAACATGATAGCAGACAGCACAGACTGATAGTGCTAACATGATAGCAGACAGCACAGACTGATAGTGCTAACATGATAGCAGACAGCACAGACTGGTAGTGTTAACATGATAGCAGACAGCACAGACTGGTAGTGCTAACATGATAGCAGACAGCACAGACTGGTAGTGTTAACATGATAGCGGACAGCACAGACTGGTAGTGCTAACATGATAGCAGACAGCACTGACTGGTAGTGCTAACATGATAGCAGACAGCACAGACTGATAGTGCTAACATGATAGCGGACAGAACAGACTGGTAGTGCTAACATGATAGCAGACAGCACAGACTGATAGTGCTAACATGATAGCGGACAGCACAGACTGGTAGTGCTAACATGATAGCAGACAGCACAGACTGGTAGTGTTAACATGATAGCAGACAGCACAGACTGGTAGTGCTAACATGATAGCAGACAGCACAGACTGGTAGTGTTAACATGATAGCAGACAGCACAGACTGGTAGTGTTAACATGATAGCAGACAGAACAGACTGGTAGTGCTAACATGATAGCAGACAGCACAGACTGGTAGTGCTAACATGATAGCGGACAGCACAGACTGATAGTGCTAACATGATAGCGGACAGCACAGACTGGTAGTGCTAACATGATAGCAGACAGCACAGACTGGTAGTGTTAACATGATAGCAGACAGCACAGACTGGTAGTGCTAACATGATAGCAGACAGCACAGACTGGTAGTGTTAACATGATAGCAGACAGCACAGACTGGTAGTGTTAACATGATAGCAGACAGCACAGACTGGTAGTGTTAACATGATAGCAGACAGCACTGACTGGTAGTGCTAACATGATAGCAGACAGCACAGACTGGTAGTGCTAACATGATAGCAGACAGCACTGACTGGTAGTGCTAACATGATAGCAGACAGCACTGACTGGTAGTGCTAATATGATAGCAGACAGCACAGACTGGTAGTGCTAACATGATAGCAGACAGCACAGACTGATAGTGCTAACATGATAGCAGACAGCACAGACTGATAGTGCTAACATGATAGCAGACAGCACAGACTGGTAGTGCTAACATGATAGCAGACAGCACAGACTGGTAGTGCTAACATGATAGCAGACAGCACAGACTGATAGTGCTAACATGATAGCAGACAGCACAGACTGGTAGTGCTAACATGATAGCAGACAGCACTGACTGGTAGTGCTAACATGATAGCAGACAGCACAGACTGGTAGTGCTAACATGATAGCAGACAGCACAGACTGGTAGTGCTAACATGATAGCAGACAGCACAGACTGGTAGTGCTAACATGATAGCAGACAGCACAGACTGGTAGTGCTAACATGATAGCAGACAGCACAGACTGGTAGTGCTAACATGATAGCAGACAGCACAGACTGGTAGTGCTAACATGATAGCAGACAGCACAGACTGATAGTGCTAACATGATAGCAGACAGCACAGACTGGTAGTGCTAACATGATAGCAGACAGCACAGACTGGTAGTGCTAACATGATAGCAGACAGCACAGACTGGTAGTGCTAACATGATAGCAGACAGCACAGACTGGTAGTGCTAACATGATAGCAGACAGCACAGACTGGTAGTGCTAACATGATAGCAGACAGCACAGACTGGTAGTGCTAACATGATAGCAGACAGCACAGACTGATAGTGCTAACATGATAGCAGACAGCACAGACTGGTAGTGCTAACATGATAGCAGACAGCACAGACTGGTAGTGCTAACATGATAGCAGACAGCACAGACTGATAGTGCTAACATGATAGCAGACAGCACAGACTGGTAGTGCTAACATGATAGCAGACAGCACAGACTGGTAGTGCTAACATGATAGCAGACAGCACAGACTGATAGTGCTAACATGATAGCAGACAGCACAGACTGGTAGTGCTAACATGATAGCAGACAGAACAGACTGATAGTGCTAACATGATAGCAGACAGCACAGACTGGTAGTGCTAACATGATAGCAGACAGCACAGACTGATAGTGCTAACATGATAGCAGACAGCACAGACTGGTAGTGCTAACATGATAGCAGACAGCACAGACTGATAGTGCTAACATGATAGCAGACAGCACAGACTGGTAGTGCTAACATGATAGCAGACAGCACAGACTGGTAGTGCTAACATGATAGCAGACAGCACAGACTGGTAGTGCTAACATGATAGCAGACAGCACAGACTGGTAGTGCTAACATGATAGCAGACAGCACAGACTGGTAGTGCTAACATGATAGCAGACAGCACAGACTGGTAGTGCTAACATGATAGCAGACAGCACAGACTGATGGTGCTAACATGATAGCAGACAGCACAGACTGGTAGTGCTAACATGATAGCAGACAGCACAGACTGATGGTGCTAACATGATAGCAGACAGCACAGACTGGTAGTGCTAACATGATAGCAGACAGCACTGACTGGTAGTGCTAACATGATAGCAGACAGCACTGACTGGTAGTGCTAACATGATAGCAGACAGCACTGACTGGTAGTATTACTATAATCTTTCAAAACTCAGAAATGCACTACGAGATCAACAATAAAGAAATGCAATAGGGGATGATGCAGGTACATCTATGTGCAGTGGGTAGTTAATAAAACTAAAACTCTGTGAGTCTGATGTGTCACCTGACTGGGCATAACTAGAGTACGATAAAGAGCAATTCTGCCGAAAACCAAACTTAAAAGTTAACCTTCCTTTTATGCCTATAAACACTTCCCTAAAGTTTCATGATTGCACAAAAAACTTCTCAAGTTATTGTCTGCACAAACTAAAGGGGCCGCCGATGCCGCCAAAGTAACCCCTATATGACGCCTTTTCAGGTGACACAAAAAGTGTGTTTCATCGTTATAAGAAATATTTTGAGGAACAGTGATGACAAACATTATGTGCACATGACATCAAATATTATTTGAGTAGTTTACAAACTTTCAGGACAAGTGTAATAAAACAGAAATTCATCAAGAATTTGACATTTATTTAACACCTATATAATTGCATTACTTAACAAATAAGCACACAAATGAAATATTAAAATGATTACTATCATATACAATCTTACCAAACACATTCCTTTTATATGGACATAATATACGCATTTTTTTTTTGCATGCACATGTGCATACATGTATGAAGTACTTCTTTTTAAGAAAACGCTTGCTTTTTCTTTCACTTTTTAAATAAATATTTGTACAAGACACAGGTGATCCACAAAGGAGATTGTTCATACTGAAATTGATTAAATAAGACTTAATGTGAGTGTATGTTTCTGCTCATTCCGTAATTATCTTCCACTTACCATACAGGTATTACTGTAACAGCAAGAACCTTGTGAATATCACATGAAGGATATTTGTTGATTATGGTGTCAGATCGTATTTTATTTCACGAGTTTTCATAGAAAATGATATTTTCACGAGTGGCGCAGCCATGAGTGCAAATATCGATTTTCTATGATCACGAGTGAAATAAAATATGATCTGGCACCGTAATCAACAAATTTTCTTTTTATTATATGCATTTTGACAATAAATAAATAAAATTGCGCGAGATAAGCTTAAACGTCACAGGTAAGTGTTTTCTGATGTCATAAAAATGACGTCATAAATGATTCCGAAACTGTCACTCGTAAGTATGGTGGGAAAAAAGTGCCATACTTTGTGAGTCGTTGTCGCTAAATTATAATTTTGTTGAATTTTATAATGTGTTTTATGTAAACACATGCATGTACTTACTGTACATGTATATAAATTTGCCAAGGGTTGTAAACCACTACTTGTAGATCGATGCTATTTATGAAAAAATAGTCCGTTTTATTTTATATTTTCACTGCTTGAACAGTGAGAATATAAAATTTTATACCACCAATAAAATTCTATATTTCACTGAAAAGCATCATCAGAAGTTCAAAATCACACTGGTAATAATGTGCAATTCACACCGACCAATTACCTGTTACAAAAAACGTAATGTACATTGCATTTTTAATGCAAGCTTTATACTGATTTAACACTACTAGAATTTCTTGGTCCTCAAAAAGACGAACAACCAACAGTATATAAACAGCACGTAACGTCTAGCAGGATTTTTGTCTATTCACTAATTTATGGGCTATATCATACCTTAACAATTACATTTTCATATTGAACAATCAATTACAACACAAAAAATCATGATTTTGTATCTATAAGCAATACCAATTTGAAAACGAATTGTCCAACAATAATTCCAAACTGCAGACAAAAGCCTTCCAGTTTCGTAACAGAATTTAGACAACAGTACTGTTCTTCCATGCCATCGCTGCTGGTTTAGTTCCAATCTGTTTGAAAATTGCACACAACTTGTCTCCACTTATTACGATGGTCTCCTCAGACCGGCCACAGAGATTCAGTTTGCGTTCACTTTGCCTGGTTATTGGCTTTGCTGTCTTCACTGTCCAGTGATTTTAGAAGTCTAAACAATCCGGCGGCTTCCCGTATTCGACTGAACTCTATGCAGAAGGCTTGCACCTCTATGAAGATATCCTGCAATTAAGAAAAAAAAAATTGATCATGATTGTTTGGTCCATTTCATGTTTACATTTTGACGTCAGAACTGTGAGCATCTTGTATAACCATAGCTTGCATATGTATTTTAAATGAAGTAACCCAACAGGACCAAAAATTAACACAACAAGGCCAAGCCGGATGTCTGAATACCGATTGAGGATACAAATACAATTCTTAATTAATCTGCATATTAATGACCTTTGTGGAAACGTCAATTTTTACACTACAACTATACCTTAACATCGATGATCTTGTTGCGTATGAGGGACTGGAGGAAGACGCACACGAGGCGCACAAGTCTGTTCTGCATGTAGCGGTCCTTGATGGTCTCGCAGGTGGAGATGCAGTTGGAGATGTACAGGTGGATGAACTCTGACGGCAACTCTACTGCCTGAAACAGTCCGATTTACATGTGCTTGGACAAATTAACGTGACATCAAACTTATTTTTTTATGCATGAATATAATTTATAAATCGAATTCGATGAATATATTAGTTTCCGTACTGAAATCATGTTTAATCGATGTAAGAGTATTCCAATGAAAATACAGTTATGGTATAAATAAACACATGAAACGTGTACACAGGAAACTGAGTATAAATATGAGGCGTGTCGTGGGAAACCCGGGCTTAATGCATGTGCGTAAAGTGTCATCCTGGATCAGCCTTTGAAGTCCGCACAGGCTGATTCAGGACAGCACTTTCAGCTTTTATGGTATTTTACTGTTTCACGGAACTCTCTTCTTAACATAAATCCACAATAGACGGAAAGTGCCGTCCTGGATAAGCATGTGTGGTCTGCACAGGCTGATCCGGGACGACATTTTACGCACATGCATTAAGCCCGGTTTTCCCATCACACACCTCATACGGAAATAATTCAAACTTGGAACTATGCTCATCAAATTCACGAGTGTCAAGTCAATTTGTGCAAGTTCAATCAAGGTCAGAATGTGCAAATACACGTATCCTCATGGAATATTGCATTGCTTTGTCTTTAACTTTGTCAGTGGCTATTGGAACATATTTCATTCAACTAATATATGAATGTTTTATTACATGAAAAAGTGGAGGTTTAATAGTTTAATATTCAGCTCTGAAAATCAACTATTAAATGAAAGTTTCACATACAATATAACAATGGCCCACGATAGACTTAGCATAGTTTTGTGCTGAGATGTACAGAGATTGCCCATAAAACCAGTAAAATCCAATATGACGTAAAAAGAAATCAACACTGACATCAGAGAAACAGATTTACTCGGTATCAGAAGTTAACATTTGCCATTCTAACAGTTCCAGTACCAGTTATTCCTTAATATCATGGTAAAGCTACACATGAAGCTGTCTTGAAGCGAAAAATATTTCCAAATCAAAACAATTTTCACTGAAGGGTTTTAATGAGTAAGAAAGACTTACTGTGGTGAGTCTGTTAACAACCTCCATTGAATGTAGAGACATTTCCATGTTCACCAGCACGGAGAAATACCTGAAATGTTCAAGTGTTCATTACCTTCACTATCATTCATGACCTTGTGTTCAAGACTGTTCATTACATTCACTATCATTCATGGCCATGTGTTAACAACATTTAAACAACAGAATGAAACTATGCTATTAACTGTAATTCTTTAAATAGAAAAAAAAACTGAAAAAAAAACAACAATTGCCATTGCCATTTTTAATATGTTTTATTATTTTTTTTTTGTGTGTGTTAATTTTAATACCTGTTGGCATTAGCCTGTTGGCATTAAAAATGTGTAAATAATAATGTAGCAGCTTTAAAAACAGTTAGTGCTGGAAAACCAATTTGAATTATAATCCATTTGAAGTCCAAATTAGGTCAAGGTCAAAGTGAGGTTGGGTGATATGGGTGGATTGGTGATGGTCATAAGCAATAACTGTGTAAGTATCCAAGTGCTGTAGTAAACGGTGCTGGTGCTAGAACAAACGGTAAATTCTAGTTAACTAAGAAATAGCTCAATTGAATTGTCCAAATGAGGTCAAGGTCAAGGTCAAACTGAGGTTGGGTGATATGGTTGGATTGGGAACGGTCACAAGTAACAACTATGTAAATAATATTATATCCAAGTGTTGTAGTAAGCGGTGTTGGTGCTAGACAAAACGGTAAAATCAACTTAACCTTGTCACCGAAGGACGGACAGACAGACTGACAGGACAATCACTATATGCCTCCTGAATCAAGATACTGGGGGCATAAAAACATATTCTATAAAGAATGACACCAGTTACCCCAAAATTGAACTCAAATGGCATATTATTACTATAATAAAATATAATTATAATGTATTTAATTACCATTAGTTCTAGAATAACTGGTTATCTACAAAATAATGTCATTACATCTTATGTTTTTTTTTATTGTACCAGATGAGACTACAGAGACAAAAATAAAACTTTTTTTTTTAAATTGTAATCAAGTAACACTACTTACTCAGTTATTTGATTTGACTGCATGAGCTTCAGAAGAACTTCTATAGCTACTATTGGGTTATTTTCCACTAAGTCTGGCAACTGAAAAAGTTATACACATTTTGTTTTCGGTGTCAAAAAATCCTTCAGCTAAGAGAATGTTTCTATTTCAGTTTATACATGTACATGTAGATGTTAATTTTACATATAAAACAGAATTTGCAAAAGAACATTAACAAGTTTCAATTCAATAAAAAGTTAAATGCTTTCAAAATAAGATCTGTTTAAAATAAAAGGTCATGTTTATTTACATGTAATTGAGTGTTCTTTTTGCTTGCAAAAAATATAAGTAAATGATTCGAGATTTGCACTTAAATGTTAGGAAACAAATTCTAATCAGTATTGAACATTTCAGACAAAGTGGGAACAAAGATGGAGTATATTCCATCAAAAAGTAGGAAAAAGTTGTTCTAAAAAGTAAGAAAAGTAGGAAGAATAATGTTTATACTAGAACTCCACAAGTCGGATGTGTCGCCTGACGGGGCATAACTCAAGTATGATACGAGGAATTATGCCAAAAACAGAAAATGACCTTCCTTTTATGCCTACTAACACTTCCATAACGTTTCATAAAGACTGAACAAAAACTTTTTCAGTTATTGTCTGCACAAGCCTTATTTGTATGATTTTTTTTTATAAAAGGGGCATAACTCAAGTACGATATGAGCAATGATGCCGAAAATCAAACTTAACCTTCCTTTTATGCCTGCTAACACTTCCATAAAGTTTCATAAAGATTGAACAAAAACTTTTTATGTTAATGTCTGAAGGATATTTTTGTTTTAAAGGGGCATAACTCAAGTACGGTATGAGCAATTTTGCCGAAAATCGAACTGAACCTTCATTTCATGCCTTCTAACACTTCCATAAAGTTACATAATAATAGCACAAAAACTTCTCATGTTATTGTCTGTGCAAACTTAACGGGGCGCCCCCGCACCCAAAAGTAACCCTTGTTGCCTTTTCATGCGTCACAAAAACTAACAAAATTACATGTCTTGAGGTCAATAAAAAATATTTTGAAGAAAAATAATCATAATTTTGTGCGCTGTAGTAACATATGCTTCTACAGTAAAGTTTCTGATGGAAAACTTAGAGGTAAGCATTTTTCTATATCTTTTAACAAATACACTGCCAGTGAAGCATCCAGATTAATAGGCAAAATGGTTAAATTTATACTCTGAATCACTAAATAACAAGCTCAAAGTAGAAATAGTAGGAGGAATTTGCAGAAAAGTAGGAAAAAGTAGGAACCTGTAAAAAAAAGTTGGAAAGCTGGAAGGCCTGTTTATTACAAAACCTGCCTTAGTTGGTGTCAGTCCAATATGATACACCAGTTTGGGGTCCTTCTTGAGCTCATCTAGGAGCTGTTGTTGCTGTGGAGGGGTCAGTGGCCCATTGAATGCCCTTCCCATCAGCCTGCGCACCTCGGCCCCTATTGAGCTGCTCACACACATGGTCGTGTCCCAGGCAATGTTATACTCTACATCTGTTGGGTTCAACCAGCAGAGCTGCAACAGGAAAAACATTCATATTATAATAGTTATACTTAAATACCTTCCCTTAAAAAAGAAACAAATTGTACATTTTAAATAATGTGATAGTTCTATCAAAATGAAACTTCTAAAATTCTGTGATTAATTAAGCAAACAGTATCTCGATAGCAGATATTCCCAAGATATACTTATTTTTTTCCTTAATTGATTTTGTATGTGTCCGGTAAGATTAAGTAAGTGAATGCTATCAAAAACACACCATAATATTTAATTCAACTACTTTTGTCTTTCATTTCACATTTTAATCAATTTATTTTCATTTGAATACAACTAAATGAACATAACTTGTTTAACCAACAAACCTCCTTTGCCAGATAACATTTCATAATCAGATTTCCATTTCGAATCCCTATTTCTATGTACCAATATGCTTAACACATATTCCAAGCTTGTTTAACTTTAAAAGTATTTGTTACTTTATATATGAACTGACCGTCATAATATATGTAACTGTATTATTGAGGCAAGGAACCCTACTAGCTTAGCTAGCGTCCCAATCCTGTAAATTTTATGTCTTGTGTATTTGTCTATGCAATATGTATTCGAAATAAATATGTTTATACCCGATAACATTAAGAAGACAGAGCTCAACCGAATTAACCTGACAATGAACTATGCAGATTTTATTAGTTTCAATATTGGAATCATGTTCATTTAATATATTTCATACAGTTATGATTGAAATTATCACTAATAAATACATGAAACTCTTAACAATTCGACTAAACAGATAATATATAAATTATGGCAAATAATTCAGGTGTTAAGTAATAGTTTACCAAAATATGTGAGTTATTTAACGAGCCTGCATGGTGAGGTTAAATAATTAACAAATTGAGGTAAAATTATGCTTCAAGTGTTTTATACCATATTGAGTGTGCAGTATACTGAAATTTAGTTGTAATTTATATGCACGCTACTTATTGCACGGTGAGGCTCCGCCCACCAGTTATATCACAGTTATTGAATACCGCAAAACAAAGAAAACTCTAAATATGGTATAAATAATGTTTATACTAACATTCCTGAGAAACTGTCTTACCAAGAAACTTTAACCAATCCAAACAGCTTATGTAACATTTTTAAGTGTAGAAAGGCCCATAATTTTGACAAATTTCAAACTACAATTACCAAACTTGACCTATAGGTTCATTTTTTAACCTAGCCCAGTCGCCAACACAAACACTGACGCCAGTAGAATAGCTTGCCTTTTCTTCGGAAAGTCAAGATTAAAACAGGCCACCAGCTACAGACAAGCAGTGCAGCACTGACACTGATGGACCTTGGCCTGTATACACCAACCATTCTGACACGCAAAACGTAAGAATGAACAATATCACTTTCTTATTTTAAGAATGCTGTTAATACGAATAGTTCTAGGTATTCAGCAACAATTTTATTGAGAATGATTAGTTTACGAATAGTTTGATTAGTTTACGAATAGTTCTAGGTATTCAGCAACAATTCTATTGAGAATGATTAGTTTACCAATAGTTCTAGGTATTCAGCAACAATTTTATTGAGAATGATTAGTTTACGAATAGTTCTAAGTATTCAGCAACAATTTTATTGAGAATGATTAGTTTACCAATAGTTCTAGGTATTCAGCGACAATTTTATTGAGAATGATTAGTTTACGAATAGTTCTAGGTATTCAGCAACAATTTTATTGAGAATGATTAGTTTACGAATAGTTCTAGGTATTCAGCAACAATTTTATTGAGAATGATTAGTTTACGAATAGTTCTAGGTATTCAGCGACAATTTTATTGAGAATGATTAGTTTACGAATAGTTCTAGGTATTCAGCAACAATTTTATTGAGAATGATTAGTTTACGAATAGTTCTAGGTATTCAGCAACAATTTTATTGAGAATGATTAGTTTACGAATAGTTCTAGGTATTCAGCAACAATTTTATTGAGAATGATTAGTTTACGAATAGTTCTAGGTATTCAGCAACAATTTTATTGAGAATGATTAGTTTACCAATAGTTCTAGGTATTCAGCAACAATTTTATTTTTCTTTATTGATAATGATTAGTTTACCAATAGTTCTAGGTATTCAGCGACAATTTTATTGAGAATGATTAGTTTACGAATAGTTCTAGGTATTCAGCAACAATTTTATTGAGAATGATTAGTTTACCAATAGTTCTAGGTATTCAGCGACAATTTTATTGAGAATGATTAGTTTACCAATAGTTCTAGGTATTCAGCAACAATTTTATTGAGAATGATTAGTTTACCAATAGTTCTAGGTATTCAGCAACAATTTTATTGAGAATGATTAGTTTACCAATAGTTCTAGGTATTCAGCAACAATTTTATTTTTCTTTATTGATAATGATTAGTTTACCAATAGTTCTAGGTATTCAGCGACAATTTTATTGAGAATGATTAGTTTACCAATAGTTCTAGGTATTCAGCAACAATTTTATTGAGAATGATTAGTTTACCAATAGTTCTAGGTATTCAGCGACAATTTTATTGAGAACGATTAGTTTACGAATAGTTCTAGGTATTCAGCAACAATGTTATTGAGAATGATTAGTTTATGAATAGTTCTAGGTATTCAGCAACAATTTTATTGAGAATGATTAGTTTACGAATAGTTCTAGGTATTCAGCAACAATTTTATTGAGAATTATTAGTTTACCAATAGTTCTAGGTATTCAGCAACAATTTTATTGAGAATGATTAGTTTACGAATAGTTCTAGGTATTCAGCAACAATTTTATTGAGAATTATTAGTTTACGAATAGTTCTAGGTAGGACAATTTTATTATTCTTTATTGAGAATGATTAGTTTACGAATAGTTCTAGGTATTCAACGACAATTTTATTATTCTTTATTGAGAATGATTAGTTTACGAAAAGTTCTAGGTATTCAACGACAATTTTATTATTCTTTATTGAGAATGATTAGTTATTGAAATGAGCGACATTAGCAACAGGCATATTTGTAAATGCACAAATATTTTGTCTCGAATCTTAGTCTATTCTATATTAGTAAGAGTCTAAGAATGGGATGGTGAAAACTGGTCCAGAATAGAGCTGTCACGATTTTTTCGATGCATCGATAAATCCATTGTAAATGATCTGATTCTATTTTGAATACTAAACGAACAGATTTCGATTTACTTTCTTTCGTATTTATAGACTATATTACTAAAACATTGATACCGGGTGATTAAAATTATAGCCTTTGTGTCAATTAATCATGTAAATTGATCATGCCATCCATGGTTGTTGTTGTATAACACTAGTCACGAATCACTATCACCAGTAGACAGTAATCCTAGAATATGCATCACGTTACAGGCCTCAAATATTTTATTCGTTTTATAATACTGTATACAGTACAGGGGAGGTATTCACAAAGCATCTTAAGATAAATTTTATCCTTATCCTTAAATGTGGAAATTTCCTTAACTGCATTATCCCATATAAAAACAGTGCAAAAGGAAATAACTTTTTAAAATGACATCAGTATTACAATGCTTTTTGCAAAATATTAGCAACATACAAATATGTGAATTTAGTAAACAAATACAATATATTTCAAAGTTACACTTAAGTGAAAATATTAAAAACATTACTTAAGATGTATCGTGAATACCGCCCCAGTCTATGAGTCATCCAGTCTCGTATTATGCCCCAAAACAAGCCTTTAAAAAGGAAACAGGAGTCAAACGGACTTATTAATCTATATCCTAATTATATGAAGTCGACATTGAGGCAAATCATGCTATGGCTGAATCGTTGCAGCTCTAACCCGGTGTCCGTGTTCACAAACATTTGAGGGGCGTTGTGAGAAAACCGGACTTAATGCATGTGCGTAAAGTGTCGTCCCAGATTAGCCTGTGCAGTCCGCACAGGCTAATCCGGAATGGCATTTTCCGCTTTTATGTTTTTTTCTGTTTCAAGAAAGTCTCTTCTAACCATAAATCAACTTGAGGAGGAAAGTGTCGTCCCGGATCAGCCTGTAATAGTTGTTAATATTTTTCCTCTGAATTGCCAAAAACATGCTTATTTTTTCCCCAAAATCAAGAATTTCGTGATAATTTTTTCCCCTATAAAAAAGCCAGGCCCTTTCCCCAAAATCAGATAAAAACCCTGAGAGTCTGAAACCGAGACTCAGACTCAAATTCCAATAGCTTAAACTGTCTGATTTCTCAGGGTAGAAAAATATTTTTACTTTATATATAAATTTATGTTTGTATAGTACACTTAAGGATAAAAAGTGACTGTTATGGAATTAGCAGAACAGTCGATACGCTCCTTTCTTGAATCTGAGTATAAAATTTTGACTCAGAATGTTTGTGAATACGGCCCCAGGAGCAAGTAAACACAGAACTGCTGCACTCTCCCCACCTCATCCTCTGCTATGTGAAGGGGCGGGGCCAGGCGTATGAACTCCGGCCTCATGCAGTTCTCCACGGGTGGCTTGTTGCTCGTGAACAGCTCCTCCATGCTTCGTCTCTGCACGTCTGGGTTGATCACTCCCGGCTTTCCAAACTGCTCAAACCTGACAGGAAAATGTATGAGGCCGTTGAAAAACTGGGCTTAATGCATGTGCGTAAAATGTCGTCCCGAATTAGCTTGTGCAGTCCGCACAGGCTAATCAAGGAAGGCACTTGCTGCTTTTATGGTACTTTCTGTTTCAAGGAAGTTTCTTCAAAACATAAATCCACTGAAGGCTAATCTGGGACAACACTTTACGCACATGCAATAAGCCCGGTTTTCCAACAACACGCCTCGTATATGCTTACGAATCTATGAACTTACCAGGGAAGACTGGATATCAAAATCCGTATTAGGCATCTTGTCTCTAACCAACTATGGACAAGTGAAATATTGCCAAAATGTGTGATATAATTACTGTACGGACAAGCAGAAAACATCATAAGGCAATATGAGTTTTCGATATGCCTGCTACGTAAACCTTTTCAGGTTGAGTTGCTCAAAACTTTTTAGGCAAGTTAAGCATACAGCATAAATGTCAGCGGATGTCATTGAAGTAAATTGGACATTAAATATTTAAATTGTGTGTTTATTTTATTTTATATAAATTGTTATTCTGAACTAATTTTAAACTCCTTGATGAAGTCATTCTTCATAAACTTTATCATGTATTAGACTCTAATTTGAATGAAAAAGTAACCTTATAATTTTACGTTTGGTTTTGTTGGATTTAAATTTTTTCTTAACAAGCTGGATCTATGGGGTAAGTTTTGTGTCTGGATATTTTTAGACTTGGTTTTGCTGAATTGTACATAACCTGGACCTACGTGGTAGGCTTTGTGTCTGGATCTGGCACGACCACAGGTATGGCAGACTTGCTCATGGCAGGCATCTCTGAGTGCCGTTCTGTCAGCGCCAACATCAGACCACTCACGTCGAAATTCTGCCAAAAAACAATCATATGAGGCGTGTCGTGGGAAAACCAGCCTTAATGCATGTGCGCAAAGTGTTGTCCCAGATTAGCCTGTGCAGTCCGCACAGGCTAATCCGAGACTGCACTTTCCGCTTGTATGGTATTTTCTGTTTCAAGGAAGTCTCTTCTAAACATAAATCCACTATTGGCGGAAAGTGCCATCCTGGATTAGCCTGTGCGGACTGCACAGGCTAATTCGGGACGACACTTTATGCACATGCATTAAGCCCGGTTAACCCACAACGCGCCTCATATCAAGAAGTCTTCCAAGATATGGCAATAGGAAACTCTTAAGATTTATTTAAAGCTCACTCGGCAATTTGCAAAATAAGCACATGGCTACTACTTCAAACAATTGGTTTGATTTCCATTTGGTTAAAGCTTTTATTTCTATTTCAAACACCATATGTAACACCAAAAATAAGTAGGATTCAGTGTAATATGTAAATTTGGCTAAAGACAAGTTTTACCCAGGGGGTGCTCTGTTATTCATTTATTTGTAAAGCTTTTGTTGAATAAGCAAATTGTTTAAATTAATTATATTCATAAAATTTTGAAATATTTTATTAATCGTAATTGATTTCTAGGCATTCCTAGGTATTTTTAACTCATTTAGGGATTCAAGAATTTGCGACTTGACCAACAATCGGCTACAAATCTGTCACGAATCCCACAAATAAACCCCCAAAAATAAATTTAAAAATATGTTTTTATTTGTACCTAATTAGTACATGCATTTGACATATTATTAACTGATATGTAACTAATTCCTACCGTTTGTGCAGTAAGCGTAATAGATTCTTGTAAATCATAGTAAATTCTTGACAAAATTCATGGAATTCAAGCCAAATCCCACGAATATAGGTAACACTATTGTAACTGCATCGTAACTGAATCGTAGAAGGTCACAATTTGGATCAGAAAATGCGCAAAATTCCACGCATCCTCAGGAATCCTAAAATTCATGGTGATTCATGGGATTTGTGGCTTATGTGGAATAATGGCTTTAAGCGCAAACAAACATATTTACGGATTTGCAGTGTTTGGCTGGTCAGACGTGAGTCAACTAGGAGCCCACTGATGTGTTCATGAAATATTGCCACGGAATTACTGGGTGTCACTCAGTATTAAATATCTGAACAAATATACTTAAGAGTTATGGGATGTAATTTTGTGTGGGTATCAAGGGAAAGATTTAGAGCAAAATAGCAGGGTGCTGCGCCCTGCTCCTTTTTGGTTCCCCCCTGCTGCCCCTCTGGGCTAGCCAACACAGAAACGTTGAATATCTTTTAAACATCTACATATTTTTGCAAATATTCAATGTCAAATGAATAGACTATGTTTAAAAAACCTTAACTGGAAGCATAATACTCATAAAAACCCAGGATTAAGCAAATTATTAGAAAATGTCAAAGAGCTGGTCTGCCTTTCAACCCTGCTCCTTTTTAGCAGCACCCTGTACCTTTTTTTATCCTAGATCTTTCCCTATATCAGCCTGCATGCGGAATTCTGAATTACCTGCATGTTTCCAACATCCATCTGAATAATCTGGGTGGGAGTTTTCTTGTACAACTGAAACACAGCAGTAATTCAGCATAGTTTATATGTGGCGCGTCGTGGGAAAATCGGACTTAATGCATGTGCATAAAGTGTCATCCCTGATTAGCCTGTGCAGTCCGCACAGGCTAATCCGGGAAGACACTTTCCGCCTTAAGTGGATTTATGCTTAGAAGACACTTCATTGAAACAGAAAATACCATACTGCACAGGCTAATCCGGGATGACACTTTACGCACATGCATTAAGACCGGTTTTTCACGACGCATCTCATATTAAATAAGGAAACCTGTCAAAACAAAATGTTTTGCGTTTCTACATACATTTTATTTATTGCACAAAAGTTCTATTATTTTAATCTGAATCACAACAGACAAAACTTGAAATATTTAACATTTCATTCCTGGTACCACATCATCCAATAATACTTAATAATTAAAAACGCCACAAATATATTAATTTTATATTTAGTTATTAAAATTGAACTTTTTTGGGTGTTAAAAAAAATACAAGGACACAAAAACAAAACACAGATTTTGTTGCATGTTTTTAAAATACTGTTTACACATGTAACATTCAATGAACAACAAATTTTCACTAAATCAATCCATTTATCTTTAAAACATCATGGTTACTTGTTTTGCAAATCGATTTTACCATTATCCAGAATGCACCAAAACATTATACGGTTGTCAGCTAAAATCTCATTCTTCAATTACCTTATTTTCTCGCGTATAAGCTGCACTTTTTTCAGCCAAAATTTGTAGCATTTATTCGTTGCGACTTATACGCGGATATAAGCAAAAACGCCTAGTTTTTCTATCATAAATATTATCTGTGGAGGTTTAGGGGCCTTTTTGAATAGACAAAAAGGCGCTCCAACGACATAACTAAGATGCTTATATAAGCAAGTATTCGTACCCGATACGTTTCGCACAGTTTTATATTGGGATCTTTTGAAAATATATTATTATATAATATATATTCTTATTTTGTGTGTTTTATATTCTTAATTCTTATTTTTACGAAATATATATGCAATAAAACATAATACATAAGAACCAGGGTTAAATGAAGGGTAGGTCGCGTCTAATACGCGGAGGTGTCCTATACGCGAGAATTTGCGGTACATACTAACAATCTGTTGGATGTCAGCGCCAAGTCTAAGTCCTCAAAAGGGGTTTGACTTCATGAAAGAGCTTGTTTTTAAAAAAAACCTGATGTCAACCCCCATGCACTGCCATAACTCCAACCAAAATCAACCTACCATGACATAACAAAGATATGCACAACCACACTTGGTACTGATCAATCCTGTGAAGTTTTGTCGATTCCAGCCAGTTGTTATAGAAAACAAGCACAGACAAGGTCTGTTTTATAAAAAATTTCAAAGGGCAATAACTCTGCCCAAAATCTGCAGAAAATGACGTTATGAAGATATACACAACTAGACTTGGTAATGATGAATCCTATGAAGTTTTGTCCCAGTCCGGCCAGGGGCTGCAGAGAACATTAAGACAAGGTCTGTTAGGTGACAAACTTCAAAGGGTTATAACTCCACCCAAAACCACCCGACCACAACATGCTGACGATATGCACTTGGTAATGATCAATCTTGTGAATTTTTGTCATATTCTAGCCAGTGGTTCTGGAAACCAAGCGCATACAATGTCTGTTATGTGAAAAATTTCAAAGGGCCATGAATCCACCGCCCATGACATGCCAATGATATGCGCATCTAGACTTGGTACTAAACAATCCGGTGAAATTTCGTCAAAATCTGACCAGGGGTTACAGAGAACAAGTGCAGACGAGGTCTCTTAGGTGAAAACTTCAAACAGCCGTTACTCTGCCAAAAATACGCCGACCACGACATGCTGGAAATATGCACAACTAGACTTGATACTGACCAATCATGTGGAATTTTGTCAAAATCCAACCAGGTGTTACAGAGAACAAACGCAGACATGGTCTCTTAGGTAAAAAACTTCAAATGGCCATTACTCCGCCCAAAATCCCCTGGCCCCAACATGCCATCAATATGCACAACTAGACTTAGCACTAATCAATTTTGTGAAGTTTCGTCAAAATCCGACCAGGGGTTACGGAGAACAAGCGCAGACAAGGTCTGTTATGTGAAAAACTTTAAGTGAAAAACTTTAAAGAGCCATAACTCCACCCAAAATCCACGGACCATGACATGCCAATGGTATGCACAACTAGACTTGGTACTGATCAATCCTGTGAAGTTTTGTCAAATTCTGACCTGGGGTTAGGGTAAACAAGCGCAGCGTCCAGACATACATCCATTCAGACAGTCAGACATAAAACAAGGCTTGTCACAGGATGTAAAATATGCCTCCAAAGCATATGCTTGTCAGATGAAGGCAAAACAATGTCAGAGTACAATATTATGCCCTGGACAAATATCTTGAGATTTCAGCAGCTGTTTGTTGTTGTGACACACTGCCTCATAATGATCTTCGTTCCCACCAAGTTATTTCATTCCTTACATGTTGGCAAAAATGATACTTCCTACAAAAAAATCATTCTAATATTTGACCTTTTAAGCGTAACCTTGGACCCACAGACCTTGACCGAGGAGCATGTAAGTGATATGTGACACATCATCCGGTCATGGGAAAAAAATAATCTGAAGTAATATTAAAATCCTTCAAGGCTTTTGGAAGTTATAGAGCAGAAAGAAAATTCCTTGACCTTTGACCTTGAATTGTGACCTTGACCTTTGACAGACGAGCATGGGATTTGTATGCGACACATTGTCTGGTAATAGAGAATAATACCCTGAAGTAACATTTAAATCCGTCCAGACGTTTAGAAGTTATGAAGTGGAAACAATAATAATTGACCGTTGACCTTGAATTGTGACCTTGACCTTTGACCGACCATCATGGGAGTTGTACGCGACAAATTGTCTGGTCATGGGGAATAGTAATCTGAAGTTTTATTAAAATCCTTCCAGGCGTTAAGAAGTTACAGAGTGGAAACAAAAATTCATGACCTTTGACCTTCAAGTGTGACCTTGACCTTTGACCGAAGAGCATGGGAGTTGTAAGCGACACATTGTCTGGTCATGGAGAATAATAATCTGAAGTTATATTAAAATCCATCCAGGCATTGAGAAGTTATGGAGCGGAAACAAAAATTCATGACCTTTGACCTTGAATTGTGACCTTGACCATTGACCGATGAGTATGGGAGTTGCACGCGACACAACGTCTGGTCATGTGGAATAATAATCTGAAGTTATATTAAAATCCATCCAGGCATTGAGAGGTTTTGGAGCGGAAACAAAAATTCATGACCTTTGACCTTGACCTTTGACCGACGAGTATGGGAGTTGCACGCGACACATCGTCTGGTCATGTGGAATAATAATCTGAAGTTATATTAAAATCCATCCAGGCGTTTAAAGTTATTGAGCAGAAACGATAATTAATCACCTTTGACCTTGAATTAAGGCCTTGACCTTTGACCGACGAGCATGGGAGTTGTACGGACACATCATCTAGTCATGGGGAATAATAATCTGAAGTTATATTAAAAACCATCCAGGCATTAAAAAGTTACAGAGCCGAAACAAAGTCTGGACGGACGGACGGAAACGCAGGCACCCACGCACCCCCCACAGACGGACGGTGCGACTACTATATGCCCTCCTTCGGGGGCATAACAAAGTCATACATCTTTCCAGCACAAAATCAATGTCTCCCTACCCACTACGTGAGGGGAGACATAATTATTGTTCCCATACCTCCTTGGATGGGCTGGATATGAGCTGTGAGAGGAAGTACTTCTCTGCAGGAGAGATGGCAGGTATGGCCCAGTGGAAGTCATACTGTCCCGCTTCCTGGTTCTCTGTAGGTGGGTTCTGTGGGAGAAAACAGATCTTTGTACATGTGACATATACCAGTCTCCATAAAAGTCCCAGGTTGCGGTGGGGTAGTGGATATGATGTCTGCCTAGCGATTGGGAGGTCCCGGGTTCGATCCCCACTCAGGGAGCGTTCTCAAGATCTCCGCCAAAGACACCAAGTACTGGTTCTACCGAGGAAACTGACTCCAGAGTGTCTCTATAAGCCTTAGGCTTTCAATGCAATCGAGCTAACATAAATAGGATTAAACTAAAACTAAAAGTCCCTAAAACATTACTGGTCATGAAGTCTGAGAATCTTATCTTTACTGGCCTGAAATTCATATTACTGGCCACTAAAAAACATTTAGGTTGCAAGTAGGTACATTTAATATTTATAAATTTATTAATGGTTTGCGAACTAAGACAAGTAACTTTAAATGCAAATGAGGAAAAATATAACTATTGCTACTATTTTAATGAGTTCAACCATGCTGCGTTTCTTAATCTGGGCCCACGCCTACGCAAGTTCTCCATCTCAAACTTAGTCTTTACTATAAATATTGACCAATAAAATGTAGCCTTTACTTTAAATATAGACCATTGAAACTTAGCCTTTACTTTAAATATAGACCATTGAAACTTAGTCTTTACTTTAAATATAGACCATTGAAACTTAGTCTTTACTTTAAATATAGACCATTGAAACTTAGTCTTTACTTTAAATATTGACCATTGAAACTTAGTCTTTACTTTAAATATAGACCATTGAAACTTAGTCTTTACTTTAAATATAGACCATTGAAACTTAGTCTTTACTTTAAATATTGACCATTGAAACTTAGTCTTTACTTTAAATATTGACCATTGAAACTTAGTCTTTACTTTAAATATTGACCATTGAAACTTAGTCTTCACTTTAAATATTGACCATTGAAACTTAGTCTTCACTTTAAATATTGACCAATGAAACTTAGTCTTTACTTTAAATATTGACCAATGAAACTTAGTCTTTACTTTAAATACTGACCAATGAAATTCAAAGCCGCAATGCAACAAGTGATTATATTGGTAGATATTTTAAGTTGAGACGAATTTTGAGATTTAGAACGTTTGTAGTAACAGGTACACAGCCTTGAATCTCTACCAGGAGGTGCACAAAGACAGATGCGAATGGGTTGGCTGCGATGGGCTGGTCCACTCTGTACATCTCATACAGCAGGAAGATGGCTGCCAGCTTCTGGGTGGGGTGGGGAAGTAGGTCACGGTTCTGTAGAAGCAGGACCTGCAATGAAACAGGGCACCATTATGCACCCATCAATGTTTTGTCCTAGGGGCGGAGCGGTGGGCATATATGGGACTATAGACTGAAAGCGATTCCCGACAGGCGGGAATATGATATTACAAATGATTCCGGGTCCCGGGGTAATAGACTTTGGTCGGATTTTAGATCCTGTTAATACAGGCCCCCGGGCCATTTAATAGACATATAGCATCTCCCACTGAGGGGATTTAGACAAATATGCTTGACTCAAGGGTGGGGAATTAGACCCCCCCCCCCAACAATTTGTCTAATTCCCCTGGATCAGCCCGCCGCTCCCCCCCCCTGGGAGAAAATACTGATAGGTGCACTATAATATCCAGTATTCGATAAATTCATTGCCTAGAGAAAGGGGACTACCGACAATTTCTGTCGAGCTACTACAATGTCAAAGTATAGACCTGCCAGGCTGCATACTTTGTGTTTATAATCTGTATACATGAAATTATTGCTTTATTCACACTGAAGTATTGTATCACTTTCTACATGATTGTGCACATTTGTGAAAAAGTTGTTTTAAACAAAATTTGATTGCCATTTTGTTATTAGGGAGATCTATACAGAAGGTATGGGGCTATCAATACAAAATTCTGGACTTCTTGCACATTTACAAACCTATGAGACACTATAATGTAATATCACGGGTTTAAAGTTGTGTACTGTTACAAAACAACGAAAACCTTGTGTGAGGTAAGCACATCGCCTGCTATCAGAGGTATCATTTAATGGGTTCATTTATTCCTAGGCCAACCTTAAAAAATGGTTTGTTTGCCATTGCCTACCCAAGGTTGCTGGTAATGGGTAGGTAGGTAGGCATTTTTTTATTTTGTATTTTTGAAAAAAAAAATTCAAATTTATTAATGATCCTTTTCGCATCCAAATATAGCGTATAACACAGAAGACATAGCGTATAACACAGAAGACATAGCGTATAACACAGAAGACATAGCGTATAACACAGAAGACATTGCTTTTGATAATATAATCAAGTGTCTGTTGATATAATGAGAGCTTGCTAGCAATTATCTTTAATTAGACAATGAATGCTGACAAAGAGCCCGTTGTTTTCACAAGTTTGATAAAACATGATTAGAATTGCAGTTTGACAGGGCCTATTCTAAGCAAGGATTTAGCTGATACTAGTTAATGTATTAATTTGAAAATGACCGAAATGAACAAAGAGCAAGCTTTTATTTAACCCAAAGAAATAATAGAATATTCGAAAAAAAAAAAAAAAATGGTTTGATTTACCAAAAAAAAAACTTTTGAGTAGGGACGTTTTTGTCGGGTAGGTAGGCAATGGCAAACAAAGTTAATTTTAATTTTGGCCGTATACAAAAGTCATTATTTTATATAATCCTTCACACGGACTGAAACTCCAACATTGAACAATATCTGGTGATTCGGGGGTGGTATTCCAGACACATCTTCAGTAATATCTTATTCTTAATATTAAAATCAACATTTTGTTAAACTGTTTATTTCCTTTGTACAGTGGATTGTGCTTACTGTTCATATATTATCACGTATAGTATTATTGTTTGTTAATATAAACATAAAAAGAATCAAAAATTTATATGTAGTTTTTAAAATATAAGGTTGTGAAATGTTTAACTTAAGTGAAAATAATTTACGAAACACTTAGGATGTTTCTGGAATATGGACTCTGGTCCTTTGACAACAAAAGTTCCCAATATTAATAAAATAATTAACCTTAGGCTTAATAATAATTACCAGTGGGTTTTTTCAACTTTGGGGGAATGGTAGCTGGGTCCTTTAGATTACGGCAAAAGGGGATTTTTGTTTTAGAAAAGCATTCTTAGATTTTTATATTTGGCCTTGTTATAAAACATTAATGAATTGTTTGCTACAAATGATAACTTAGATTATGCACTAACTTGGTTTGATGAAAATTGCAGAGATTGTTTATGAAAATTCCTTTATATTAAGTCAATTTTAGTCCGATTTTGGTCGTTTTTTTCAAAATAAAGCTTACATCTGAGGGGAATTTTACGATAAAAATAGGGGAAAATTATATACTTTTTTAGCAGCGGAATGGGGCCGAATTTCAGCCCCAAATTGGAGCTAAAAAAACACTGATTTCTGGCTACAGATATAGGTGGTTGCCAATACAGTAAATGCAGAATGGATACAAAACATCAAAACACAATGACAAATCCCTTTTCTTGAATCTTAAAGAATGACATCTCATATAACAGTTGATGGCAAACATCTTACCAATGCACTTCCCACTTTGAAGTAGTCCTGTTTCTGGAAGTAGTGTTGAAAGCTACCTGCAATCTGTTCAAAGCTCTGTGATGGTGTAGCATCTTCAGACAGGACACTATAACAACATGAAGATATAATGAAACAGCTACCATTATGTCAGACTCAGCAAAACCTCTAAATCAGCTGTTAGACACAATGATTTGTAAAGTATACACCACATGTTATAAACATGATATGTCTACCCTGTTAAATACTTTATAATTACTTATTTATTTGGCATAACATATGCATACAGCTAACTGTGGCAGTAATAATGCCTTTATTTATTAAAATAGTCTAATTAGATATGTATAATGTGTGTGATAAATTTTGTCAGATACAATCATTTTTTGTCAGACATGACTGACAATTTTCGTGTTGTCTGTTATGTGTATACAGGCTAGGATTCTTTTTTGTCAAACAGCCAAGCGCATATGCTCATCTTTATCTGTAAAAACAAATATTGTGCAGTGTTCGTTAGATTTATGACAGTTTGAGAGATCAGAGGTGAAAAAAGAAACCATATATAATCATCAGCATGAGAAATTATAAATAACATTTTAGAATATCATAGACTGTATGCAATGTCCACCAGTAATAAGTATTGATAGGATAAATAAACTATACATTAATTTTGTAAGATAACAGTTTGAGCGGACTATTGTCTAAGTAAAGTACGAAAATAGGAATACCCTGGTAATATGTACATTCAGAATGAACAAACGAAAATGTTTTTAATGTTTAAGTGTATACAGGGACGAGGGTCGTTTGCAGCTCTCGCACGTCTGGGACCATTCCTTAACCTCGCTCATGCCAATTAGCGATGTAAGCGGTCCCCAGCATTAGACCATTCTGCTGACGAAGTCTGTAGTACACGGACGAAAGCTCCAGGTATGCTTTTTAATAAATTGTGTGTGACAGTCAAAACTTGAATCTTTAGGCAAAAAAAAAGTCCAGTTTCTGGTCTCCCGAACAACCCTTTACTTTTACTTCCGACTCTACATATTTTTGGTTCCAAAAATAAATATGTTCATATGTTTGCAGCAAAATTGAGTATTTTCTCTGAATTATTACATGGTTGGTTAGATTTTTAACTTTTAAAAGACGGTTTCTATGTAGGTAGGTTGATTTATCAGTCTGGGATAAAGGTTTAGCAATCTGTCAACACATTACTCATCTGGAATGTATGTCCATCTGAATTTAGACACCTGTATGGAACACATACCAGAGTTCTCGGTAACGCGAGATTCAGGATGCTAACTTTTCCGAAAAGGACGCCATAAAATCCAGGGTCAGATTCTAGGACGCGTCAATATCCGGTTGCGGATGCATGTTTTTTCAATACACTAAATAGTCGCTCATGACGATTAACTTTGCTATCAACACATTCCATTGTTTGGCTACTGCTGCAGTATGTCAATTATCGATGCAATCTTTCCGTAGGCGGAGTCAGGATTACCTCTCTAACCACTCAGCCAATCAAATCGCACATATTTTCAGAGGCACTTTCACAGTGTGAGCGACAGCATCTCAGTCATGGCTGTCTTAATTAATTTAGGGGCACAGTAAAGAGGGTATTGTTTGTAACAAGTTCAATTTTGGCGTGTGTGTTCTTTAGAACACGTTAACGGCAGACGTCGAGAGTAAAGACACGGTCTTTAAGAAGTGCAGGTTCGCGACTACCGTAAATGTCCATTTTGATGCGCAGGGCGCGTATCATTTTAGGACCCCTGCGCGTTTAAATGGAGCCATTTTTTGTTAATTCTGTATGCGCACTTTCCAATGACGTAATACACATTGGTATAGTCTAAATACGGCCGAAGGGCTTTGTCCGCAAGAGAAAATTAACGATGGTACTGTCTAAATTAATATCGTCGATCGAAACGACGAGCTCACTCGCACGACATAATGCACAATGATGCAGTCTAAATTACTAACATGATCGACGTAATAAAATGTGACACTGCAGACGCACATTCTGGTTGACTGCTTTTGACAGCGCTTGTTGTTGAAACCTCCACATGGGAAGCGTGAAACTTGCTTTGCGTGCGCAAACTGTTATTACATGTTCTTATAATAAATATTCATAATATCGTAAGGAATTCTTGTGGTCCCATTCACTTGCATCACATATGGTTGCGTGTAACCGGTATAGTGGGGCATAGGTTTATTTATATATTGTGCAATTCCGGATACATAAATATGGCGGTCTATTTAATAGTTTCTATCGAAATCAACTTTAGTTTTTCGTTAGTTTTCGAAAAAATAGATCGACAAAAAATATTTTGGGACCAAAAAATACCCTATGCGCGTCTATTATGTCATGGGCATCAATAAGGACATTTACGGTAATTAGGCTAATAATTATTACATCTTATTTACTGAAATAATAAAACTGAGATGGAAGGCGTTAATTGGAATGCTCCAATTTCCAAGCGTTTCATTAAACAGCTATTGTCAGTTTATATTCTGAATTTGTTTCGTCAGGACCTTTATTTAATACAGTATATTTTTATAGACTGTTTATTTGTGTTTATATTTGTAATAAAGTTATTGCTTTTGAAAAGTGTAGTGTAATAATGCAGCAATGAACGTTGCAACAGTTCGGACTCGGAGTTAAACGTAAACGTGATGGTGAAAGTAAAAGCGAAAGTGACTATGACTATGTAAATGCTGATGTTTCACGATTTTGATATGATATGTTGATGAGTATATAGGATTGTGTGTGGTGAATTATGTAGATGACCATGCTGATGAGATGCTGATGTATCATTTTATTGAAATTGATGTATAATATGTATGTTTATGTATTTGTGAAAATGTTGTATGGTTATATATGAAATAAAAATAAATAATTGTGCAGAACATGGTGTTTGTAATAGTAACTATTGTATAGTAACAAAATATGGTTTAAATATTGTTTATTTAATATACATTAAACACTTATAAAAATACGAAGATAATCAAATAATGATCTGGAACACTCAGGGTTGGGTTTTTTCCGGAAAAAAATTAGTTTTTCCATGCCGATGGCAAAAATTGGAAAAAAACGGCAAAAACTGGAAAAAAACGGCAAAAATGGCAAAATCTATAGACACTGAAAACAATACGTTTAAACTGCTTTATTCAAATTCAATTAACAAATACATGCACTTTTTACCATTGAATATATGCATATTTTCAATAAAAAGTGAAACTTTACAAACTTATTATTGGAATAATTATTCCAGGTACACCATCTACTCCCTTCAACTTTGCACATTGTGTGATTATGATACGAAAATCAGTACTCCAGCTCCTGTGAACCTCTCAGCATTCGGTAGCAGAAAACAAGTTTTCCTGCCTTTTTCGATCCCAAGCCGGTTCCTTAGATTGGACTGTATATGGCTGAAGTTTGAAAACACTCTTTCAACTGAAGCAGAACTTGCGGGCAGTTTTTGTAGTCTAATCATTTAATCAACAAATCCTGGCAGAAAGTTTGAATTGTTCACAGCCTTCCACCAAACACAGCTATCCATGCTTGTTGCCGAAGTCATCCAGAAAGAGGATGGATATGGTTCAGCCTGGGCCTCAAAGCTGATGACTGAGGAGATGTAACACTCGTTTTTCTGTGTGATCCAATTTCTTGCAATTTCTTTTTGTTTATCACTAAGATGTGCACCTTTGTATTTTGGATGAAGAAGATATGCTGCCAAATGGAACGGCTGAAGGGCTTGATTCATTCTACTATTAATGACATCTTTGTGCTCAGTCAGATCTGGGTGGTGAAGTAGAGTGAACCAAGCATCGCAGGCATCAGCAGCATTGGCAGAGTCACCCTGAATGCGATCTAACATTTCAGATATTGGTCGCATTTGTTTGTGGAGATCTTTTGCCTGCTGGTACAAATTGAAATCATTAACTTTCCTTGCTATGTTGGAGTCAGTAGAGTCACCATGTTCCTGAGTAATTCTTATCATGAACTCTCTGTTTCTCAGAAATGTATCAAGACAGGTCAGTTGACTGTTCCACCTTGTGTCCCCAGGCAGCTGGGGCTTTATACTCCCTTCACATTCACCCAGCCATGAGCTGGGCTGGTGGTGATTTCTGAAGTATTTTTGCACTTCAACAACATGTTTCATTACAGATGATGGTGTAATATCTTGTCCTAGCAAATTCAGTAAATGGGCATTACATCCATACACAAGCAAGTCATTGTCTTCCTCATGAAGAAGCCGTCGCATTTTTTCCATGTTCTTGGCGTTATCTGTCACAATATTCTTTACTGTACATCCATATAAAGACGATGCATTTTTTATGGATTCTTTACACATATCCCGGAGGTTTTCCCCTGTTTTGCTTGTTGCTCCTGTTGACTTGGCATCAATGAAGAATGCTTTCTTATCAACATGGACACACGTAGCCGTCACAGGATCATTATGGCAGTCACTCCAGCCATCTTCAATAAGAGTACAGTCTTTGCCTTCAATTTGTGCCTTTACCTGCAACTGTAGCTCTTCTGTAACAGAATCAAGTAGTGGTCCCGACAGTTTCTTTCTTGTTGGTGGCTTGTATCCAGGTCGCAGAGTGGACACAAAAGTTTTAAATGAATCATGCTCACTCACTGAGAATGGTATGTTACATGCAAAGAAGAACTTGGCTAAAAGTAAGTCCAGCTTTAATTTGGTTTCTTCCGATGTCACAAACACTTGGTTATTCAAGTCGGTTTGAATTCTTTTCTTTGGAGCTGGAGCACTGCTTGTCTCAGTTTCCAGGCCATGATTTTCTTCTGCAGAGCATTTTAATTCAAATGAAACTACCTCACTGCATGTCTTCTGGTGTTTTCTCATACGCTCTGCTTTGTTGCTTTGCTCATGACCACACTTCTTGCAACGGGCAAGAGTCTTTCCATCTTTTTCTACCTTGTTGAAAAAGTCCCATACTGGGCAGTGTTTACGAAAACATTTTGGACTACGCTGGACAATTTGTCTGACGTATTTCTATGCTACGCAGGACATTTTTCAGCCACGCAGGACATTTATTAAAATACAAGAATATTGCAAAAATAATAACAAAAACCTTCCTTTTCAAACCTATTTAATATTTAAAAGTTCTAATATAACATATAACGCCTGGTCAATGCACATAATCACAAACCAACAACCTTTAAACCTAACATTGTACCGTAGCCTGTACTAATTACAGGAGTGTTTGTACCTGTGAAATAGAGAGTAATCTCTGTATTGAAAAAACAACAACAATAGAAAAATTATCTAAATAATGATTCAATTTTGAGCATTTAATGTAAAAAAGTTTTCAGAAAAATTGTCTTTGCCATAATAAGTTTTATACCAGGAAGAGTATTCTACACACATTCTTGAGATTTTTTTAGATTGCAAATAAAAAGCAAAATTGTATGAATATCGATAAACAAATTTTTAATGCAGTCTGACTCATGCCATAATTGCCATTTAAATTTTTGAAACCTGAAATACTTAATAGTGGCACGTAACCTTCCATGTCAAGTGTTGTTTTCACTAAAGTATTTTCCAATAAAATATTTGTCATTATAACCATTATAAAACATAACAGATACAAATATTCAGTTCAATTTTCATACCAAATTCATCGATTTCTTTCCTGGTTTAGAATAATACGCGACATTTTCTGACTAGGACGCTGCCATTTTGACAAGGGGACAAATTGTTATGTATAAGATTTAAGTGTAATATGAAATCCGCCATTTTCATTTAAATTACATCATTAATGGGAATTTTATTCCATTTAATATTTAAGAGAATATTGACTTACTCTATTTTTCGTTTATTTCGTTTTATGTGAGGCTACTCCCTAAAATAAGTCGAATCGGTCACAGAATCAAACGGGCTTTACGATTTTCAGTTTGTCTTATGACGTCTATTTCCGTATCAATTGTACAATGAAGCATAGCGGAATATACCGACTAGTTACGATTACATGACAAACAGTACGGTGCGAGATTAGACTTGTCGATCGCCGCTCATGCGCATAAGACATTTAAGATTAAAATTAAAGTGTCATAAAATTCCTGATTATCAGAAAACACGAGAAAATAAAATAAAAAAGGATTATTAAACGTTTGGAATTTATTCTGGAAGGCTTCAAATTACGGCGGACAAATCTGTCCGCCGTAGATTAAAAAACGGCGGACAATTTGAAAATGTACCGGCAATGTCCTACGTGTCCGACGTATTTCGTAAACACTGCATACTGGGTCTTTATTTCTTCCTCCTCTTGTTGACATAATTATTGTAGATCTATATGCAAGTGATGAAGGTACATGTAGTTATAGTGAGTGAATTCAGAAACCGAATGGTTGTCTTACAATGGCTTAGAAGAATTTAAACCCATGAAAATGACACAAGCAACTCTATGATAGGCCAAAAGGACATGCCCATTAATGTTAAGTGCCAGATGAATGCCTAACACACAACTACAATCCAATGTGGTGCATGCTCTGAAATTTCAGTACCTGTTTGTTCTGGAACCCATTAATTGTTCCCCTGAGGAACATTCCAGTGATTAGCAGCCCCATTATCCCCAGTTCAATAATAAAGAAGCCATTATCACCTGAGTTGGATTTTGTTCTCCTGTTTTTTGCTGCATAACAGGTGTCTTGACTCAGACATGGCATTCAAGTCAAATGTCTGTCTTCCCCAGGTGCATATATAAACACATTGAACCCTATCTCATTAAATTTAAACTGTATTTGTTTGTTGTTGTGTTTTTTTATATTAATTTTATACATAAATTATTTTGATTTTTGCCAGTTTTTGCCACCCATTTTTTTCCTTGCCGGTTTTTTCCGGTTTTTACCATGGTTTTTTCCACTCATGGCAAAAACCTGACAACCCTGGCCGAACACTTAATTACGGTGGGACTCATACTTTTTTGAGGAAGGAGTGCTGGACTCCAGGTTTCAAAATCCTAGTGGACCTCTGACATACCATCCTCCCCTCATACAAATAAATCCCTACATACCTACCCTTGTTTTTTGGGGGCAGGAGACCAGAAACATAACTATTTTTTATTTGGCCTTAGTTGTATTTTTAAGTGTATATGACGGCAAAATACACGGTTCCAAAACACAAATATGTGAACGTCCGAAAAATACTACTGTCTGATATATACTCGCTAACCAGTAATGAAATTGAACAATCCATGAATCATGTCTTACTCATAGGCGCTTGGTTGTTCAACAAATAAAAAATCATTTTCCTATATATATAAATGCACAAGGTAGCTCACTCATCATTTTTTATTGTAACGGAAGTCGATTGGCTGGTTACAATGTATAAAATTACAAGTTTGGTTCCCGAAATCTACATAGCCCATGCATTTATGACCGGGTACTTCTTAAAATTATAACCTGTCAATCAGACTCAATCAACTTCCGTTACGATACAAAATAGCGAGTGAGCTACCTTGTGTACATTTATACTATAGGGAATAGGATTATTTTTTATTTGTTAAACAAACAAGCGCCTGTGGTCTAACTCTTAGATTTTAAGAGTTATACTGATGATTAGGTACGAAGATTCTAGGTACAAATCAACAATAACAAATGTCCATGAATTAAGATGAATAATATCATTATTGAAAACATACAATTGTGTTAATTACTATTATACAATCAAACAAGCAACGAGACTTTTAACGCTTTAAACAAACCTTAATAGTGACGCCAATTCCTTCATGGACAGCGCCATATTGGAACCCATTTTGTGTGGATAAAACTAGTAACGTCTGATATCAAACCGCACTGAACATGCCGTGTGATTGTTGGTCGTTTTACCCCATCGTGTTTCGCACAGACTACGCTAGGGTCGTTTTCAACGACGTGCAAATTTTATAAGGATTATTTAATATTAGTTGTATCCATCATTTTATGTTTTGTCTAACATTCGTGAGTGAAAAATTTTGTTGTTTCTGTTGTTGCATGATTCCCAGCGTTCACAATCCTACAGTACAAGGGACAGTTACTGCATTCTTGTGGTTAATTGCAGACGACACAATCACATACATACATGTTTGATGTCAGTATTTTCATGAAGGTAATGCAAGCGCGAAACGGTCTTTATACTTCTTTTCTTTTTAGATTGTGGCTCACGCATTGATTTAACAGGGTCCACTAATTCGTGTTATGTAGACACGACTCGTATAACATGTTCAGACCTGTCGTCTGCATTTTTAGAGTGGTACAATATAACATCGATATTGTGGGATGTTCTATGGTTATGCTCTCCTGGACACAATGTTATATTTTGATGTTTTTAGGAGCGTTCTAGCATAAACATGTGTATAGAGCTCTCTATGTAGTAGCGATTTGCCGGTACCATGCCCTCACTGTTCATTCTATACATAGAGTGGGACGTCACTGCTTTCTTTGTGCTTTCGACAGAAAACGAATGAAAATATTTTAATCCATTTACAATGGGAATTTAGTTGCGAGAAGCGACACCTCAATGCTCACTGTTAACTCACAGTTAGATACCAAAACACTACGGTTCCGTTCCTTGGTTGAACAAACTCAGTTTCCATTTGTTTTAGATCAGTTCATCCTTGCGAATGGGGCCTATCACGAAACGGGTACACCAGTAACTGTCTACTGTTATCATATCACATGTATTTTATTGATTGATTTATTAATGATTAAATGATCGATCGATTGATAAAATCAGTTATTATAAACAATTCAAACTTACATAAAAACTATAGTATTTAGTATTTATAAATAAAATATGAAATAATTATGTAACACGTGTAATAAACGATAATGTTGTTACGAACATTTGATTTTGAAATTTATTTCATTGAAATGAGAGTTGTAAATAAATGCAGTGCTCCAGATAAGCTGTTGTACTTGGGCTAAATGTGCGCTTTTTTCTTAAAATTTGGGAGTAATGTACACTCACTCCAGAATGTATGGGGATAAATGTACGCTCTATGTAGGATAAGTTGGGGTACATTTACATCCAAAAAATCATTACAATATGTGAAAAACAGAGAATAATACCATATTTCAGCGAGTTTTCTTTGTTTTGCTGTATCCAATAACTGTGATATCACTGGTAGGCGGACCCTAACCGTGCAATAGGTAGCGTGCGTATAAATTACAATTAAATTCAATATACCACACGCTCATTGACTATAATATAAACACTTAATTGTAGTATACTTTTACTAGTACCTCAATATATTAATTATTTAACCTCACCCTGTGGAATCGTTAAATAACAACCAAATTTTGGTAAAAGTATGCTACAACTCTTACTGATTATAATAATACTGAACATCATTTGAATATGAATATGTCGCAGATAATTATTCCAAACATTTTAAATGTGTCTTTTTTTCTGCGAAATTTCGTCTTCCCTCGTTACATAGAGGGCTGATAGAAAGATCGATACGAAAATGTGTCACTGGCAGATTTGATTTTGACGTTATTTGTGCGCGAACATGAGAAAAAATTGTGTGTAAGTGTACGCCTAGATTTTATTTTCTCTGCGTATTTGTACAGCCAAACTTTTATTTTATATGCGTATCTTTCGAGTTTCTGCGCGTAATTTACGCGTGTACGCGCCTTGTCTGTGCCTGTAATTGGGTATAAATCTACTTAGTTTTAATTTTAAAGCACGAATATATACATAAATAATATATATAAATAACGATTTTGCAGAAAGAACATACGATTATGGCTGCTCTTCGCTGGACCCGTCCCAGCTGCAGGATGTCTCTGCTGGTGTAGTTATCCACTGTTGTTGAGGCATATTCCATGATGGCTCTGACAAAGCTGGTATAGCAGCGGGCATTGTATCTCTATGGCATCTGGCTACGTTCCGACGGATTAGGCCGAGTGTGTTGTTGGCCTTCTTGGTCTTGTAGTCGACGTGTGCGTTCCAGATGAGTTTTTCTGTGAGTGTCACGCCAAGGTGTTTGCTAGAGGTAAAGTTTTACAGCTAGGCCATGTTCATGGATGGAATATTTGACTTTGGTTTGATTACGTCTTCTGGTGGTCCTGCTAATTTCACACTTGGGTTGAATGCCATCTGGCAATCCTTCTCCCACTGTTGCATACGGTGTAGCCCTCCTGTAGTGCTATAGTGACTTGATGTGAGCAGATTTTCCTGTATAGAATACTGTCGTCTGCAAAGAGGCGGGGCGTTGATGACACGTTCGGTGGTAGGTCGTTTATGTATAGGAGGAACACCGGAAGTCACTGGTGCAGAAGATGAAGAATAACCCTCGACAAGGACCTTTTGACAGCGATTTGAGAGGAAACTCTGTATCCACTTGTAGGTGTTACTGTTGATGCCATAGTGTTCGAGTTTCAGCAAGAGTCTCTGTTGGGGAACCTTGTCGAAGGCTTTAGAGAAAGCCCGGAGAATTGCGTCTGTTTGCTCCCCTTCGTCAAGGGCAGAGGCAAGATCTTGGATGGTAAAGACGAGCTGGTATCGCATGACCGCTTCTTCCAGAAACCATTTTGACCGACGGACAATATGCTGTGTGCTTCTAGGTGCTGTATGACCTGACTGCGGAAGACATGCTCCAGCACTTTGAAGCATACTGATGTAAAATATATGGGCCTATTGTTAGATAGGGAGCTCTTGCCACCTTTCACGAAGATGGACAGGGCCTGTTTCCATTCATCTGGGAATGTACCCTGTTGCAAAAAGGCCTGGCACACAAGGGTTAATGCTGGGGTTATTTCCATTGTAATTCCTGAAGAAGACGTGATGGGGTCGCATCCGGGCCTTGGGTTTTGCCATAGACATGACATTTATTCTTTTTAAAACGCAATTTAACTGCAGAGTTATATATTGTTCTTATATAAATTATTACTATATTAATTATTGAAAAACTTAAATTTACTTTTAAATAATGAGTACTACAAAAGAGACTGTACATTTAAAAACCAAGATTGCCATAGATTTTAGGCCCGTTTTGCAGTCAACCATACTGTAGGGAGCGTTTTTTAAAAGACGCAGTTCTCTCCCTTATATTTACATTTGATACTGTTGTGAAATAGGGAAAAAATAGATTTTTTTTGCGAAGTAAGCAAAAACGCGATGAACATGTCCACTAACACTGGAAGTGATGAAGAGGAGGACATAAACAAGTATTTGTCGAAGACTGCAGAACTTGTCAGATATGGATGGGGAGGTACAATGTTTCGGTACAGTGGTTCGGATAAATTAAATTTCGGACAAACTGACAAGTGCAGGATTTTAGACAAATTAGAGTCTTAATATATTATAATGGCACTATGGGAATTCAGTGAATTGTACTGCTGATTAAACCAAACATCTGTTAAATACTATAAGAATTATAGTAGTGCCTAGTGGGAGGGATCCAGACATTTCGACCCCAAAACGTATTGACCCCAGCTCAATTGACAATCAGCAAGATTTTATTGACAATACATGTAGCCATTCAGAAATCCAGGACTCCATTGCTTGATGGAGATGTCTTGTAAAATCAACAGAATTATGTTTTTCGGAGATGCACTTGTGTTGGCATGGTTATAATTTAATGCTATAGCAATAAGTTAATTTTCAGGACATTTTTTACCTTATACAGTTCGACCCAATGGTCAATTAACTTTTTGAAAAGTAGGTGAATAAACTCTTCCACATTGTATATGTTGGCTTTCCTAAACAACAGCCAGCAAATTATGTACACCAATAAAAATACCATTAAGCGCATATCTTCTAGCAATGACAACTTAGAAAGTAATCCACCATAACATTTTTTTAATTTATGACATCATAATTTACAAATCTGTAATGCGAGTTAATTTATGTTTGTCAAAAAGCATAACATTGTTGATTTCAGTGTACAAATGATTTTATTTCATTCATAGTATACGTTGGGACACTCTAAATGTTGCTGGGTACCGTTTAAATGTGATAAAATTATTTTTTGTGACTTAATTTTGGGACACTTTCAAAATTAGAATTTTTCCTGTTTCTAAATTTTGGGACAATGTTTCTAAATTGGCAATTTAGTGTCAATTTCCGTTAAGTCGGCAATAAAAATCACCATCCAACTGTTATTTACCGGCACTGATAAATTGCAGTGTATTCGGAAACTGTTAAAGTTGTGAATGTGCATTTGGATATTCGATATATTCGTATCTCATGACAGCAATGTGGCCCCTTGTCTGCGCATCATAAATTCTCCATGTTGCAAAGATTTATTTTCACTGTGATTTGCTTGTTTTATAGGGATTAATATACACACCCATTACACAATTGAACTTTACAAATAATGGGTTTGGACCTCAATGGGTGATTCTCAATATCGGGACACATTCAGGGGGAATTTTTTTTTCTGCTTCTAAAAATTGGGACAGCAAAATAAAATTATTTTTAAATGTCCCAACAAATAGAGTAATTACAGTAGACAATTTCAGTCATGGCCGCGTCACTCATGAAAATATGTTTCCTATGACCACTCATGAAATATAATACAATCTACACTGGTATTGCCCTCTCTTTCACAAGCTTAACATAATTTTGTTCTGCCTGCAGATATGTCACTGCGACCGTATCAAGTGGCTGGAGTCAACTGGATCATTGACAAAGTCAGGAATGGTCAAGGCTGCATTCTTGGGGATGAAATGGGTCTAGGAAAGACATGTCAGGTATGTGCTTAGCCAGGCTTGCTAAAATCAGCTTTTCTCAAAGCATGTATGTAAGAAATTGAATGTAAATATGGACAAATAACAAACATATTTGTTAAAAATCAACAAGAAAAAAATTATAAGAAATTGCTATTTCATTTGTATCACTGAAAGTCTTTGTCAGCAAAAATAGTAGAGTGTATAATGAATCCGATAGTAAGCAGTCTGATTTTCAGTCATGATGGCATAACTTAATAGATGCATGTATGAGGCGCATGATGGGAAAACCGGACTTAATGAATGTGCGTAAAGTTTCATCCCGGATTAGCCTGTGCAGTCCGCATAGGCTAATCCAAGACGGCACTTTCCGCCTACAGTGGATTTATGGTTAAAAGAGACTTCCTTGAAACAGAAAATACAATAAAAGCTGAAAGTGCCGTCCTGGATTAGCCTGTGCGGCCTGATATATAGTTCATTTTATGTGTTGCATCATGATGTGGCTTTACATTATGTAAAAGGTAATTTTCATTTATAATTTCATTAATTTAGTATTTTAACGTTTTAGTTAATTTTATCACACTGGTAATCAACAAATACTTGCAGAAAGAATATACAGCTACAGTATGTTTTATTTGTTTCAGACCATAGCTGTCCTTACTTATATTCATGGCAAGTCTTCATCAAAACATCCACATCTGGTGGTCTGTCCAAGATCTGTACTAGAAAATTGGCAGCAAGAATTCAAAAGGTTTACAGTAAATTACACACCCGGTATTTCCAAACAGGATATGTAAATTATGTGCATTGCAGTATAAAATGTATCATGATGAATACATACATGTAGATACTTCTTTAAATGAACACGCATTAAACTTATGAATACAGTATGAAGGAAAGAAAAAGCTTATTCAGCATTGTTGCGAGGGCTGTATAATCAAGAATGCGTCTGTTTGTCTGTTTATTTTGATGACACAATGCTGATGACAATGATGATTCTCTACAATAACAATAATAGCAATAGAAATAATATGTGCAGTAAATATAGCACAACCGGACATTATACATACAAACAGTTCGGTATAGCAGCAAAGGCAATAATATATGTAGAGAATATAGTACAACCGGACCTTATAGATAGAAACAGAAAAACGCATTCTTGAATATCCAGCCTTCGCAACAATTCTACAATATGGTGTATCCCTAATCATTTTAGCCTCGCAAATGGATTTGTATCGTAAAGTTTGAACACCGTTTCCAAGATACGTAAGGTGCGATGTCGCGCTAAATTACATACATGGCGGCGTCATACATTGACGCACCTTTAAACAATATAACATTAATATATATATCAATAAATTAAATGATTTTTGCAAGCATGATATCATGAAATCATTCATCTTGTTCTTGTTAGGCCTTTTAAAAGTAACATTGCGTGGGTGCAGCTACAATACAGCTGTGGTTAGTTGAAGTTTCATTTCGAATCATCATAATTAGCACAAATATCGTGGTTTCTTCAACTAACATTTAGTTGAAGCATGTGGAAGTTTTTAACATTCACAGATATTAAATATTTTCATACAATAAAGTTGTGCCATAACAATAAAAACTTTGGTGACTGTTGTTCAAGTGTATTTTTTATGTAAATTTAATTTTGTTAAATATTATTTTCAAAAATAAAATTATATTTTAAGAAAAATTTATTAAATGGTTGTTTATCCCATAGGTGTCAATTTTAAAAACAAACAGTAATTTATTTTATATTTCTAAAAAGTGGTCACCGTGACACTTTTTGTGGGCGTGGGAAAGTTATTAGTAGTAGTAGTAGTAAAATCAATATGAATAAAATGTATATGAAGTACTGCTATGCGCATGAGTACTTTAATAACTCTATTATAGCATGGTAAAGTTTTCATTGAAGTGCGCGATTTTGTAGGCTTGAGTTCAAATCCTGCCGGAACCGTTTATCGAAAAACAAAATTTTGGCATTGTATATATTATCCATCAATAAATTATAACCAATTGAAATATATATTCTAGAAAAATGTGAATATAACTTGTTTTAATAAGTGTCTATATTTACGGGAAATACCAACCATATGCACTTTTAAGTTTTTTATACAGCAAACATGTATATTTGTGGCGCGTCATGAGAAAACTGGTCTTAATGCATGGGCGTAAAGTGGCGTCCCGGATTAGCCTGTGCAGTCCGCAGAGGCTAATCCGGGATGGCACTTTCCGCTTTTATGGTATTTTCTGTTTCAAGGAAGTTTTTTCGAACCATAAATCCATTTTAGGCGGAAAGTGCCGTCCTGGATCAGCCTGTGCGGACTGCACAGGCTGATCCGGGACGACACTTTACGCACATGCACGACACGCCACATTTAGTGAAACTCTTGAAACTTTCAAATCATGTTAGAGTTACGTTTTTCATTTTAATGTGCAGGTTTGCCCCTGGTTTAAAGACTCAGAATTTCATTGGCGAGAAGGAACGTCGGCAAGAACTCGCAGCGAAGATCACGAGAGACAGACGGAAGAACAACTTGGAGTTCGATGTACTCATAACCACTTATGAGGTAGTCAGAAAATTATGCTCATAGCTGATACTCATTATGGCTGGATGAAATTCTGTTGTATAGATTAAACCTGGACAGTTTTTGTTTTTATAAATGAACTTGAATAATGATGGACCGTTGGCTCATTTCAATTGATCATGATTTATTTCAGCACATTGTTACAAAAATTTGTTGCATGCACATGTGTACATTCTTTTGTACAAATGCTGAAAAGGAAAAAGTACAAAAAACACCACAATTATAATTCTATAAACAATTATTTTTACTGCCTTTCATTCATTATTTTATGCGCAAAGATATAAGGGGCATGTCGGGGGAAAACTGGGCTTAATGCATGTGCGTAAAGTGTTGTCCCGGATTAGCCTGTGCAGTCCGCACAGGCTACTCCAGGACGGCACTTTCCGCCTGTAGTGGATTTATGTTTAGAAGAGACTACTTTGAAACATAAAATATCATAAAAGCTGACTGCACAGGCTGATCCGGGACGACACTTTATGCACATGAATTAAGCCCGGTTTTCCCACGACACGCCTCAAATTATTTTGTAGATCTGCTTGAAGGATTCTACATTCCTCCGTTCTTTAGAATGGAACATCTTGGTGGTAGATGAGGCTCATCGACTCAAGAACCTTAACTCTCTGCTGTACAAGACTCTTTCAGAGGTGTGCTTGTGTCATTGCTTGTTCCGGTCTTTTTTCCACATGTTTCATGCACTGGACATCTTTAGATATTATTAAGATCACGATGTTCTTTTCTCTAATTCAAAATTTTTTATGTTCATATAGAGATGTTATGCCTAATGTCAATGATTAATGTTATTTGCATCTTAAAATGTGCATGATCTGTATATCTTTTTATGCCCCTGGCATCTTGATGCGGGAAGCATATAGTGATTGTCCTGTCCGTCCTTCTGTCCGTCCGTCCTTCTGTCCGTCTGTCCGTCTGTGACAAGGTTAAGTAGATTTTACCGTTTAGTCTAGCACCAACACTGCTTACTACAACACTTGTATATTTACACAGTTGTTACTTATGACCGTTCCCAATCCACCCACATCACCCAACCTCACTTTGAAGGTCACGGTGACCTTGACTTAATCTGGACTAAGAAATGGGCTATCCAGCACCAACTGGGGGCATGTGTGTTTATCAAACGCAGAATCTTGTTTAAAATTAAAACTATTGTCACTAGAATGCAGGGATTTAATTTTAATAGGTTTGTACCTGGATAACTTATACAAACTGGTTTCTTCATTGTTAATGACCGGTGGAAAATACACTGTTTAACAGCTATTTTTTCGATGCAAAATTGACACATTGAGGGTCCTGATTTGACAGTCATCATCTAACAGGTGATTAAATTCCTTCTTCAGTGGAACTTCAACACGAGTGTCCTACTGACAGGGACCCCCGTACAGAACAACCTCCGAGAACTCTACGCACTTCTCAGCTTCATATCACCAACAAAATTCCCACCATCCGACCATGAGGATTTTGAGGAGAGATTCTCCAAAGTTGAAAAATCTGGTATGACAGGGTTAGGTCTAGTATATTTACTTGTAAAACTTCTGTATTGAATGCATGCTATGATTATTGTTGCATTCATACAAATGTTGTATCATATACATTTACCATTTCTTACACCTACTTCATAAAATAGGTTTGCCACTGACTGGAAAACAGGGAAAATGGGGGGAGGACCCAAGCTGTGAAAAATTAGCAAATTCGAAAAATTTCGACACAAAATAAGAGAACAAATTTGAGCATTTGACCAAAAAGTGAAAGAAAAACTAATGTTGAAAAGGGTAAAATAGAGTAACAATCTTACTAAAGTGCACAATCTTCCTACACATAAGTGAAAATCTGATGGCGGCCAGTTGAATTACTCCTTCTCCAAAACCCGGAATTTCCCAAATGCTGTTTGTAGCTAAGCCAATGAGATTGCTTGTTTCTCAAAGCAGTCTGGTTGTCATACAATCTGACTAAAGTGCACGATATTCCTGGGATGCAATAAATTGTAGACTACTTTTGTCGAAATGCCAATGTTGGAGTCCAAACTAGTTTTGTTGAAAGTACATGTACATTTTGCGTAAAAATCATGTATTTGCAAATAAATGTACTTATTGAAGAATATTATTTATGTTCAAATTTCAGATTAAATATGAAGCAATAAAGAAATTCGATAAACGGGTGAATAATATCGATTTTAACACATCACTGTGATTTTTCATCGAATTCCATTTTAAAAACAATAAGAAGGTATGGAGCAGACGAGTGTTGTTTCAGACAGACACCGGCACAGACGGACGAACATACTGGCCTACACATGTCCATGCCTGTATACGTACTCACTAAGACTAATCTTCATGGGGCATTTACTGATTCACTGCTGCCAGGCTTACATGGGGCATTTACTGATTCACTGCTGCGAGGCTTACATGGGGCATTTACTGATTCACTGCTGCCAGGCTTACATGGGGCATTTACTGATTCACTGCTGCGAGGCTTACATGGGGCATTTACTGATTCGCTGCTGCCAGGCTTACATGGGGCATTTACTGATTCACTGCTGCGAGGCTTACATGGGGCATTTACTGATTCGCTGCTGCCAGGCTTACATGGGGCATTTACTGATTCGCTGCTGCCAGGCTTACATGGGGCATTTACTGATTCGCTGCTGCCAGGCTTACATGGGGCATTTTACTGATTCACTGCTGCGAGGCTTACATGGGGCATTTACTGATTCGCTGCTGCCAGGCTTACATGGGGCATTTTACTGGTTCACTGCTGCCAGGCTTACATGGGGCATTTTACTGATTCACTGCTGCCAGGCTTACATGGGGCATTTTACTGATTCACTGCTGCCAGGCTTACATGGGGCATTTTACTGATTCGCTGCTGCCAGGCTTACATGGGGCATTTTACTGATTCGCTGCTGCGAGGCTTACATGGGGCATTTACTGATTCGCTGCTGCCAGGCTTACATGGGGCATTTTACTGATTCACTGCTGCCAGGCTTACATGGGGCATTTTACTGATTCGCTGCTGCGAGGCTTACATGGGGCATTTTACTGATTCGTTGCTGCCAGGCTTACATGGGGCATTTTACTGATTCGCTACTGCCAGGCCTACATGGGGCATTTACTGATTCACTGCTGCCAGGCCTACATGGGGCATTTTACTGATTCACTGCTGCCAGGCTTACATGGGGCATTTACTGATTCACTGCTGCCAGGCTTACATGGGGCATTTTACTGATTCACTGCTGCCAGGCTTACATGGGGCATTTTACTGATTCACTGCTGCCAGGCTTACATGGGGCATATTACTGATTCACTGCTGCCAGGCTTACATGGGGCATTTTACTGATTCACTGCTGCGAGGCTTACATGGGGCATTTACTGATTCACTGCTGTGAGGCTTACATGGGGCATTTACTGATTCGCTGCTGCCAGGCTTACATGGGGCATTTTACTGATTCGCTGCTGCCAGGCTTACATGGGGCATTTTACTGATTCACTGCTGCCAGGCTTACATGGGGCATTTTACTGATTCGCTGCTGCCAGGCTTACATGGGGCATTGTACTGATTCACTGCTGCCAGGCTTACATGGGGCATTTTACTGATTCACTGCTGCCAGGCTTACATGGGGCATTTACTGATTCGCTGCTGCCAGGCTTACATGGGGCATTTTACTGATTCACTGCTGCCAGGCTTACATGGGGCATTTTACTGATTCACTGCTGCCAGGCTTACATGGGGCATTTACTGATTCGCTGCTGCCAGGCTTACATGGGGCATTTACTGATTCGCTGTTGCCAGGCTTACATGGGGCATTTACTGATTCGCTGCTGCCAGGCTTACATGGGGCATTTTACTGATTCGCTGCTGCGAGGCTTACATGGGGCATTTACTGATTCGCTGCTGCCAGGCTTACATGGGGCATTTACTGATTCACTGCTGCGAGGCTTACAATCTACCTTCGACAAAATAGCCAGGGGTATTTGTCAACATAGTAACATTCTATATACGTTAAAATCGCACAGTGGGATCCCAGCTAAAACAATAATTTTCTGAGGCTAAATATAGATTCACTCTCACTTTTAAGCCGGTGAAAGCAAGGCTCGGATTGGTTGGCTGAAAAGGTCACCAGAAGATAACCTTCTATAGATCGTCCTCAGATCCTGCAGTGTAGCATATTTTAGGATGTAATTTTAATGAGATTGAAGAGAATAAGGTTATAAAATTAATATGACATTTATGCTACTAAAATAGTAAAAGAATCATGTTTGTTAAGAATAAAAGTTAACTGACTAGTAATAATGGCTATAAGTGGATAATCATCTATGTATATATACTATATTGTACTGTACTGACTATGCATTCTGTACCAAACACCCTACACTAATTGGTATGGAAACTGAAATTGAGGCTAGCCTGTAAACTTTTTAAGGCAACTACAGACATTTATTAGGGAGATGGCAACTAAGGCAACTACAGACATTTATTAGGGAGATGGCAATTAAGGCAACTACAGACATTTATTAGGGAGATGGCAATTAAGGCAACTACAGACATTTATTAGGGAGATGGCAATTAAGGCAACTACAGACATTTATTAGGGAGATGGCAATTAAGGCAACTACAGACATTTATTAGCAAGATGGCAACTAAGGCAACTACAGACATTTATTAGGGAGATGGCAACTAAGGCAACTACAGACATTTATTAGGGAGATGGCAATTAAGGCAACTACAGACATTTATTAGGGAGATGGCAATTAAGGCAACTACAGACATTTATTAGGGAGATGGCAATTAAGGCAACTACCGACATTTATTAGGGAGATGGCAATTAAGGCAACTACAGACATTGATTAGGGAGATGGCAATTAAGGCAACTACAGACATTTATTAGGGAGATGGCAATTAAGGCCACTACAGACATTTATTAGGGAGATGGCAACTAAGGCAACTACAGACATTTATTAGGGAGATGGAAATTAAGGCAACTACAGACATTTATTGGAGATGGCAATTAAGGCAACTACAGACATTTATTAGGGAGATTGCAATTAAGGCAACTACAGACATTTATTAGGGAGATGGCAATTAAGGCAACTACAGACATTTATTAGGGAGATGGTAACTAAGGCAACTACAGACATTTATTAGGGAGATGTGACTTTAATTTGTTTCCAGCCTCGGTGTTACACAAGATGCTGAAGCCGTACCTACTGCTGCGGCGCAAGAACGAGGTGTTAAAGGACCTGCCCAACAAGTCTGAGGTCGTCCTGACCCACGGCATCTCCAAGCTGCAGGTCAAACTGTACAAGGCCATACTCGCCAAAGATGTCGGTATGTGGGATCCATGATTTTAAAATTGTATTAGTCTTTTATCCTCAGCCAAATTGTATTGAGGTTGCAGTGGTGTGATGGATATGGTGTTTGCCTTACAATTAAGACATCGTGTGTTTGATCCCTTCTCTTAGCCGGACCCGGCTAGCTCAGTTGGTAGAGCGCTGGACTGTCAATTTGGGGATCGTGAGTTCGAACCCCAGCCCGGCCACATAACTTGTGCGGGGATTGGTCGTGAAATTATTTCTACGGCCATCTCCCCCTACCTCTGATTCAAGTAGGGCATTTGTCAGTTACTGGCATTGGTATGTGCTCTTAGTGCTTGAAAGTGCCTCAGTAATTCTCTGGCTTTCGACACAATGAAGCACAAATAAATAGGTTTAAACTAACCTAATTTTGCACTCCACGGCTGAATAACATTTACAGAAATTCGGTCACCCGTAATGCCTACTTTGGTTATATTGGTCTCCAAAATGAGCTTCAAGGTGAATAAACAGAGAATCATCCTTATATTCTCAATGCATTAAGAAAATACTAGACCATGACCGATCCAAATTTTGTTGACAAGGTTGTGCACTTAATTTGCTGGTGTGATTCCCCACTATGGATAGTAGTGTTAATAGATTATTCTTGCTTGTAATGGCTAATGATTTGTATGACTGTGTCTCTAGAAGTTATATAAAATTTTCTTATTTTTAATACCTTATTACCATGATAGGTCTTCGAATAAAAACAAACAACAAACAAACGAGCATATGTTAAATTTCAATGGCAAATTTATTATAAATATTGGATAAGAATGAAAAAATGACAACCATGCTGCCACAATATGTTCACATGATCATAACATTTTTGATTCTGGTTCCAACACAAAGAAGAAACTATTCAATACTGATTTGATTTCTTCACCATTTAGTTAAGATTTAATATACAGAATTTTACCTTTGTGAAAGACAAAAGCATATAATAATTAATGGTTTGAATTTGTATCAATATGTTTTCGACAGATAAACAGGATTTAGAAATTAAGTATTCCGACTGAGAAACAGGAATTAGAAATTAAGTATTCCAACTGAGAAACAGGAATTAGAAATTAAGTACCGGTATTCTGACTGAGAAACAGGAATTAGAAATTAAGTATTCCAACTGAGAAACAGGAATTAGAAATTAAGTATTCAATTTGAGAAACAGGATTTAGAAATTAAGTATTCCGACTGAGAAACAGGATTTAGAAATTGAGTATTCAATTTGAGAAACAGGAATTAGAAATTAAGTATTCCGACTGAGAAACAGGATTTAGAAATTGAGTATTCCAACTGAGAAACAGGAATTATAAATTAAGTACCGGTATTCTGACTGAGAAACAGGAATTAGAAAGTTAGTATTCCAACTAAGAAACAGCAACTAGAAATTAAGTATTCCAACTGAAAAAGAGGAATTAGAAATTAAGTATTCTGACTGAGAAACAGGAATTAGAAATTAAGTATTCCGACTGAGAAACAGAATGTAGAAATTAAGTATTCCAACTGAGAAACAGGAATTATAAATTAAGTATTCTGACTGAGAAACAGGAATTAGAAATTAAATATTCCGACTGAGAAACAGGATTTAGAAATTAAGTATTCCTACTGAGAAACAGGATTTAGAAATTAAGTATTCTGACTGAGAAACAGGAATTAGAAATTAAGTATTCTGACTGAGAAACAGGATTTAGAAATTAAGTATTCCGATTTAGAAACAGGAATTAGAAATTAAGTAATCCGACTGAGAAACAGGATTTAGAAACTAAGTAATCTGACTGAGAAACAGGATTTAGAAATTTAGTATTGCTACTGAGAAACAGGAATTAGAAATTAAGTATTCTGACTGAGAAACAGGAATTAGAAATTAAGTATTCTGACTGAGAAACAGGAATTAGAAATTAAGTATTCCAACTGAGAAACAGGAATTAGAAATTAAGTATTCTGACTGAGAAACAGGAATTAGAAATTAAGTATTCTAACTGAGAAACAGGAATTATAAATTAAGTATTCAGACTGAGAAACAGGATTTAGAAATTGAGTATACAAACGGAGAAACGGGATTTAGAAATTAAGTATTCTGACTGAGAAACAGGAATTAGAAATTAAGTATTTTGACTGAGGAACAGGATTTAGATATTAAGTATATTCTGACTAAGAAACAGGATTTATAAATTAAGTATTCAGACTAAGAAACAGGATTTAGAAGTTATTTTCATAATACCGTAGTGTACAACCTCTACCTGTTTCAGGCGTGTTTGAGAGCAACTCGGCTCCAGGCAGGCAGACAACCAGTCTTATGAACATTTTGATGCAGCTGAGGAAATGTGTCAACCACCCGTACCTCTTTGATGGTATGACTTTTTTTTTCAACCTCTTGGTCAAAAGCTATTTAAAGCTTATGTTCCGTGTTTAATTACAATAATGTTAAAAATTTTTTGAATAAAAATCTGAATTTTCTCATCAGTCTGCAGCGGATTTATATTTAGAAGACACTTCATTGAAATTGAAAATACCATAAAAGTGGAAAGTGCCATCCCTGACTAGCCCGTGTTGACTGCACAGGCTAATCCGCGACAACACTTAACGCACATGCATTAAGCCAATGTTTCCCATGACACACCTCATATGTAACCATGACAACTGCAGGTGTTGAACCGGAGCCATTTGCCCTGGGTGAGCACCTGGTCGAGGCCAGTGAGAAGCTGGTGGTGATCGACAAGCTGCTGAAGTACCTGAAGGCCACGGGTCACAAGGTGCTGCTCTTCTCCCAGATGGTCCGCATGCTTGACATACTGCAGGACTACTTGGGATACCGCGGTAAAGTGTGCACGGAAAAGTGAAAATGCCAGGGTCCAATTTCTCTTAAGCATAGTTTAGTTTAGACATAGTTATTTTAACTCGATTGCATCGAAAGCCTTAGGCTTATGGAGACACTCTTGAGTCTGTTTCCTAGGAAGAACCAGTACTTGGTGTTTGGAACGATCTTGAAGACGCTGTCCGAGTGGGGATCAAACCCGGGACTTCCCGGTTGCAAGACAGACACCCTATCTACTACACCATTATGACCTTAACGATAACCGTCTTAAGTCTCTTATTTTATCGATCAAAATAATTATTTTAAAATTAATGTTACAAGAGAATATATTATTTATTGTGATTATTATTCGGACAAACAGTTTTCATTCAAACTGTAAAACGTCTTTAAAACATTAATACAGTTTATTGCAATATGAAACTTAAGCTATTTCTGTTATAACTTGCTTAAGAATTTTCAAGAGTCTGGGCTTGTATTTTCCGAAGATTCTGTGTTTAAAGATACTGACATTATATTGGAGTAATTTTGCTCTTCCACATTTGACAATCTTGTGCACAAGAAAAAAACAAAATATATGAAAATTCATAATATTTGAATGAAGTTATTTATTATATAACTATTGTACTTTTTTGATCATTAAAAAGAAAAAGAAAATTGACATTAGTTAAACAGCAAGCTCACCAAGCTATATTTTAAAACCATTTAACAGTACATAGGCTGCCAATGTGTGCCACAGAGACACTGGTGACATTTTTGTTTGAATTTTTTTATTTATTTAAACTGTACAATGTTAGTAATGAAGATATTGCCAACAAAACAATTTGTGTAGTAAGGCTACCAGGGCAGCCATGTTCATAAATTAAATCTCCGCTACAATATCACAGGCTTCTCATATGAACGCTTGGATGGGTCTGTGAGAGGTGAGGAGAGGTACCTGGCAGTCCAGAGTTTCAACACCAATGACGAGACATTTGTGTTCCTTCTCAGTACAAAGGCAGGTGGGTGGAGTATTTTAAATGGTCAGACTAAGACTGTATTTTGTGTACTTCATTTGCTTATTTGCATGTTTTTCAAAATATTTTAGCAACAGTACCACCAACTCCCCCCCTTGAAAATTCAATAATTCCCTCATTCATTAATATTGAAACAAAAAGGCAATATATTTAGTAACCAAATTATCTACAAGAAAGCCTATAAATTATTATTGATCTTTTGTTCTTACCTACAGCTTTGTACAAAAAATACTAATGTGCAGTTTTGCTTCTGTGTTCATGGATTTACTCCCTCAAGTTTGAAAATGCAATAAAACTAATATAGGTTAAAAAAAGCACAACAATGTTAGAACAGCTTCTTTGATTTTAGAACTGGTACTATGTTAAAAGGTTATGTTCAAGACCAAAGCGCATCAGTGAAGGACTTAGAGTTTGAAGACACATGTTCGTTCTAAGAGGTTGCATTCTTCCCACTCAGGTGGTCAAGGTATCAACCTGACCAGTGCAGACACGGTCATCTTCGTGGACAGTGACTTTAACCCACAGAACGACCTACAGGCAGCGGCCCGAGCCCATAGGATAGGACAAACCAGGTATATATGTGTAACACGGCCAGGATTGGTTGAGTGAGGTCAATATCATACAATATTTTACAATACAAGGTATTTTGTTCTTGTCATTAGCACAGCACAGTAGAAATTGTGTACTCAATAGAATGAGCAGAAAAGAACAGACTATGATATAATTTGGGACACGGTTAAAACATGGCATTCATACTGCCAGAATTCATTGAATGCAAGTTGCTGTTATGATTTTTTTCTTCAGGTTTGTAAAAACACAATTCATCAGGACAGTGAAGATAGCAAGTCATGTACTTAGGATAGTCAAGATAGTAAGTCATGTACTGGTAATACTTTATGCCAGTCATGTACTGGTAATACTTTATGTCATGTACTGGTAATACTTTATGTCATGTACTGGTAATACTTTATGTCATGTACTGGTAATACTTTATGCCAGTCATGATAAAAGTATAATAATAAGTATTGTACTGGTAATACTTTATGCCAGTCATGATAAAAGTATAATAATAAGTCATGTACTGGTAATACTTTATGCCAGTCATGATAAAAGTATAATACTAAGTCATGTACTGGTAATACTTTATGCCAGTCGTGATAAAAGTATAATACAGGCCTGTCCAGATGACCTGTCAAGATAATAAGTCATGTTCTGGTAATACTTTATGCCAGTCGTGATAAAAGTATAATACAGGCCTGTCCAGATGATCTGTCAAGATAATAAGTCATGTACTGGTAATACTTTATGCCAGTCATGATAAAAGTATAATACAGGCCTGTCCAGATATCAAGTCTTGTAATACATAAGAACTGTCAAGATAGTAAGTCATGTACTGGTAATACTTTATGCCAGTCGTGATAGAAGTATAATACAGGCCTGTCCAGATATCAAGTCTTGTAATACTTAAGACCTGTCAAGATAGTAAGTCATGTACTGGTAATACTTTATGCCAGTCGTGATAAAAGTATAATATAGGCCTGTCCAGATGACCTGTCAAGATAGTAAGTCATGTACTGGTAATACTTTATGCCAGACGTGATAAAAGTATAATACAGGCCTGTCCAGATATCAAGTCTTGTAATACTTAAAACCTGTCAAGATAGTAAGTCATGTGAGAGAAAAAATCAGATCTGTGCAGTTAATGTTATGTAGATCATGTGATACTTCAAGCCAATTAAAAAAATACATCATGGAAGAAAATTTAGACTAAGGTTAATGTCAGGTCAGTGCTGTTAATAAGTTGTGTGATACTTCAAGCCAGTTCAGATAATAAAGTATGTGATACTTCACTCCAGTGAAGATAATTTGTCATTGTGTACTTCAGGCCATAATAAGTCTTTGTGTACTTCAGGCCAGTGAAAGTATTAAGTCTTTGTGTACTTCAGGCCAGTGAAAGTAATAAGTCTTTGTGTACTTCAGGCCAGTGAAAGTAATAAGTCTTTGTGTACTTCAGGCCAGTGAAAGTAATAAGTATGTGTGTACTTCAGGTCGGTGAAGATAATTAGTTGTGTAATACTTCAGCCAAGTTAAGATAATAAGTCATGTACTTCAGGCCAGTGAAGATTATTCGCCTGGTCAGCAAGAACACTGTAGAGGAGATCATACTGAAGAGAGCCGAGGAGAAACTGAAGCTAACAAACACGGTGATCAAGGAGGGGGAGTTCTCACTCGGGGCAGGGAAACAGGCCCTCTTCACCGATGAGAAAGTGAAGGTACTGTACAGTAGTAACTAAGCAACTTATGTAAGATGGTAATAGTTAATGGTTATGTGAAAGAGGTGAAAAAAAAAGTTATTTATTCCGACATTATTATTTATTGTCAATATATAATATGTATATAGGATCTGACATAAGTTGTCATTTCATGCCATATTTTATTAAATGAGTTCAGGAATTTTGTTAGTAAGCGAGCCTTTATGGAGCTTACTGACAAATTTACTGGACGAGTTTAATAAAATATGGTATGAAATGACAATGAGTGTCAGATCTTTTTTATAACATGCTTTAAAAAAAAAAAGATTACAATTTTACCAAAATATGTTGATAAATCATGAAAGGTGTGAACTGACGTGACGTCATTTCATGTGTGTATGTGTAAGATCAAAATATTTGTAATGGCTGTATTACACAGACAACCAGGTAAAGAACATGATAAATGTTTATTAGCCTTAAGCAAACGTTCAGCATGATAATTGATCAGCATTGTTTGTTAATACTACAAATTTGTGTTATTACAGTTGTTGGACATCCTGAAGTATGGTGTTGACGAGCTGTTTGGTGAAGGGGGAGATGAGGAGGCAGAGCTAGACCTGATCGAGATCCTTGGTCCCACTGCCTCTGGGGAGTGGCAGCCTGAGGAGGGTCCCACCACCCTGGGAGAGGAGGAGGAGGAGGTAGGTGACAGGGGAGGAGGTAGGTTTGGGTATAAGGTAGGTGTGGGGGAGGAGATAGGTGTGGGGGATGGTGTAGATGTGGGGGAGGAGGTAGATGTTGCGGATGGTGTAGATGTGGGGGAGGAGGTAGGTGTGGGGAGGTGGTAGGTGTGGGGGAGGAGGTAGATGTGGAAGGGTGAAGTTGTGGGGGGAGGTAGGTGTGGGGGAGAAGGCAGGTGTAGGGGAAGAAGAGGGAGGTGATGGAGAGGATGAGGAGGTTGGGGTTGGTGAGGTTGAGATGAAGAGGCGAGGTAGGAGAGGGGAGATGAGGAGGAGGGGTAGGAGATGATGAGAAGCCAGGTGAGGGGATATAAGGAGAAGGTTTTTAAGGGGACGAGGAGGGAAGTGAAGAAGAATTTGAAGAGGAGGTAGGTGTAGGGCAGTAAAGGAGGTAGATGAGGGGGAGATGAGAAGGGGGTTGGTGAGGAGGGTGGTGGGGTGGAGGTAGGTGAAGAGGGAGATGAGGAGGAGGTAGGTGACGGGGAGATGGGGAGCAGGTAGGTGGCAAAGAAGATGAAGAGGATGTAAGTTATAGGTAGATAAGGAGGTAGATGAGGGGGGAGATCAGAAGGCATTAGGTGAGAGGCAGATGAGGAGAAAGTAGGTGAAGATGAAGAGGATGTAGGTGAGGGGAGAAAAGGAGGGGAGAGATGAGAAGGAGGTATGTGAAGAGGGCATTTAGGAGGAGGGTTTGTGAGGGGAATATGGAGCAGAAGGAAGCTTAGGGTTAGGAGAAGGTAGGTGACGGTGAGATGAATAGGAGGATATAGGAGAGGGTGAGATGAGGAAGTGGATCTAGACCTTAAGTAGATCCTTGGTCAGACTTCTTAGGGGAGTGGCAGCCTGAGGAGGGCTTTGCCTTCCAGGTGGAGGAGGAGGTAGGAAATTATCCTTATTGGTCATGGGACCTTGTTTTTGATATGACTGAAAATTGGTTGGTTGGTTGGTTACTCTGGTTATATGACTCTTAACAACTAAATATGAGAATTATTCAGCTATTGACTTATGGTACTTTTTTATGACAGTTTTTTTAATCACATTTGTTTAAGAACTCAAATTGTTGCCTATTAATTTTGTTGTCACATTATGCGGCTTTAATTTTCTTCACCTAAGTAACTGTATGTTGCAAACAATTGGAAAAATAACAACTTATGCTGAACGTTAAATACAATGTTATGTGAACCTTCAGGATGAAGGGATCATGGAGGATGCCCCACAGAGCATGTACATGTTTGAGGGAACCGACTACAGAGGCCAGGAACCATCTGATGCAGATAGGGATGCTTTCGACAAGCTTATAGAAGGTGGGTGCGGTAGAGCCTGTTTGGTGTTACTTTTTAGATATTTTTATGATGTATATTTTTAATGTTTCAAACTCAGACTCAGTTGTATGTATACAAGCAGGTAGACTGTACAGAACACCACAACAAAGCCTGTATGTGCATATACTGACGCATAGAAAATCACAAGATATGCACTTAAACTTAAATTAGGACATAACGGTATTCATTGTTTTATGTAAAAAAATTGAACGGTGCCTTTTGGACATAAATGAGGCATATCATGGAAAAAACAGGCTTAATGCATGCTTAAAGTGTCGTCCCGGATCAGCCTGTGCAGTACGCACAGGCTAATCCAGGATGGCACTTTCTGCTTTTATGGTATTTTCTGTTTCAAGGAAGTCTCTTCCAAACATAAACTGTAGGCGGAAAGTGCCGTCCTGGATTAGCCTGTGCGTCCTGTATATGTTGACAGTTCCTATCAACACTTCTGTAATTTCCATACCTTTATGAATGTCTTTTTTGTTGCTAACTACTTAGCTGAATCACATTGAATACATGTTTCATTTGAACAAAACCCCACCTATAACTGGTAGAGGCGGAATGCATGGGTGACTGGGGGTGGGGCAGTTTTCAGACACCACTGATTTGATTAAAATAATTGTTCAACAAATGCTCCTTGGGTGTTCATTTAATTACAGAAATAGCCTATACAAGTGACATTTGTTACTCATATACATTTGTATTAAGGTTATAATTTCATTAACAGATGACCTTTGAATTAATAATGGTTTTATCAATTTATTGCTTTTAAGCAAATGACTCCTTTTGGCATCATCCAATATTATATTGTTACAGTGCTAAAAGGAGACAATTGCAACATGTATGCATTATAAGTTAATAATTTGAAAGTATGATTTTTCAGAAAGAGGCAGTGAAATGTATTTTTTTAAATGGAATATTAAGAGTTAATAATGTTTAGTGTGTTGACTCTTTATTTAGATATTTCGTGTACTTGTAGTTTCAGAACAAATTAATATCACGTATGTTCCAATACTGTTTTACTATGTTCTTGATTTAGTTCATGTGTTAAACACTTGCACGTTTTTGCTGGTTTTGTAAGTGCTGCTGTCCTAGTTTATTCAAAGAACATGTTAAATGCATTCGTCATCAGTCTCTTCATCAACAGATGGGCCCGGGATCCTGTCACAGACTGAGTTATTGATTGGCAGTGTTTGTAATAATGGTTGAAGTCCTCAGGTATGATACCGTTTTCACACGAGCCAACTAGATCTCTCTTCTACTGCAAGAAGTCTGTTTGGTTTTGTAGCAAAACCCAATATCCGAATCTTTACTTGGCCATCCGGCCTGGCGACCTTTCTGCCTCAATACCTTTGATTGAATTTCAATTTCTACAAATGAACTAGAGTCAAAGGTATAGTTTACAAAGAGCGACTTCGGACGTTCATTCCTTGCCTGGATCCAACGAATCTGTAGCCAGTTTATGTTTGTTCCGTCACAGTGATTCTGAAGTTCAAAGTATAATTCTTGACAAAAGATTTGAAGTCAATCACTTGATCAGGGAATGACTTGATTGAAGGATTTGATGATTAAGAACCTGCCACTTTGGCAGTTTGTTGATGGCATAAATTTACATAGCTGCAACAGTGTAAGACCTTCTGTTGTTGGTCTAGCCTCCTTTTCTGGAGTCACAAATTCATTATTTTCGGATGACACAATTTATTCCTTTGACTGATTGTAAGTTGTGCACATTGGTGCATTGATAACATTTGTTGCTGATATTGTAGCATCACAATGTTCTTTATTTTGTATTGCCAAATATGCTATGTTGTTCACCTCGTCTGTTGACTTGTTTGATCTGAGGGTCAATTTCATATACTGGTGTATTTATTGAACTGGAGAAAGCACGTATAACAATATTGTATTGGTCGGCAATAGCTAATGGCAAGCAGCCAGACGCTGTATTGTCCCATCTACCGTTTGATTTAAGGCTTTCCATTTCCTTAACATACTCATCGGTGCTTGTAAAAAACATTTCAAACCTCCCTTTATTGTCCAGCATGAATTGACATATCTCTGAACGCAGTTCATCTGCGCTTGAAACCATTCCTGAATGGCTCCTACAAACAGCAGAAAAAAAAACAGTTGCTATCTAAGTTATGAAGCATTTGAGATCATTACTAGCCAGCGAGTTATCCAGTCTGGTCTTGTGCATCTTCACTATGATCATGTGCACTGCATGCATTTTTTACTGATCTGCTTTGTCTTTGAAACGTTAGTTATGTCTTTACTATTTGTTTTCTTTGCTCGTTTGTCTTCAAGAAGTTTTATTTTATCATGTAACGTTTGCAGCAGAGACGTGCTTTGTTTTCGTGAACCAGAGTATTTCTCTTTTCTAGATTTTGCAACATTTGATTGTTTCTTGTTTTTCTGCCATCCCTTTCTTCTTGTGTCCGTAGCTCTCTTCCGACGCACTATCCTTCATTTAATCTGTGGACTTTAATCCCATTTAGATGTTGGGCTTGTAGATTGTTTGTAAGTAGAGTATTTTGTTCTGTCATCCGATGTGTATTCTTCAAAGCAATCATTGTCAGATTCAATAAGCTTTCTCTTGATTGGTAAACGACTGCTTTTAACAGATTCAATTTGATGGTATGCCTTTAATGTTTTGTTTTTTGGATTTTTTGCCATATTCAACAGTATTTCAGTCATATAACGGCGGTCAGTTAACCTACTCACACTTTTCCTGGGTAATCTGGTTTACCAGTACTGAGTGCACATACTTATGCCAGTAACTGACAACTGCCCTACTTGAATCAGAGGTAGGGGAGAATGGTCGTAGAAATAATTTCGTGACCAATCCCCACACAAGTTATGTGGCCGGGCTGGGAATCGAACCCGCGATCCTCGGATTTGTAGTCCAGCGCTCTACCAACTGAGCTAGCCGGCCCGGCTTATGCCTTTTAATAGCTAGCTGATAACGGTACATTATCATCTGTATCAGATTCTGACAGTGCATCAAAATCTGAAGTCTGTACACTAGTTGTGTCAGCGATCTGGCAATCCAGCTTTGGAACTGAAAAATAGTATAATGTTACATATAAATTCCTATATACAATGTACCAGGTAAGTGATTATTAACGAAATGACAACTTTAGAATTATACATGTATTAATTATATCAATGCTTAACTTTGTGCAACGGACACTTTTACCTTTAAAGATCTAGAGCAATACTCATGTTATATTTAGAATGAATACTTAATGATTAAATTTAACAGTCAGCTTAAATATTGTAATAAAATGCATTAAATGTAAGAACAAAAACTAATAGTTTCGTACCAATTTCTTCAGAACTGTGTGTAGAATTCTTCATCCGATCACTTGTCAGCCTGTAACATTATGAAGTTAATACTGATTATAGTGTTTAACATATCACTAAATATTTCATGGAATAGTAATACATTTTACATTAAAATTATTCGTCTCGAGTTGATATAAAAATTATTACATCCATAAAAGTACTTTGGTATGTAATTACTGTAATTAATAAACTCCTAATGTAAATAAAGAAATATAAACATTTACCTTAAATTCAACCATTTTGGTCACTCTTTAAACACTTCTGCCACAGAAATTCTAAACTGTTTTATTCCGGAAACAGTTAGTGAATACACAAATCCCCCTGGTGATATTGAAATCTGATCCACAGCTTTGTTATCACTGGGGTTTAGGCATCTGCTTTGTTTTATTTTACTTATCTTCAACGTTGGTATCTCATATTGAAATGAAACAAAGTTTTGCTAAATTTCAGTATTTAATCTGTATTTCATAATTAAAACAATCACTTGTAACATTTTTGCATCAGCAAATTACCAGAGTTTTGCTAAAATTAATGAATGCCAAAAGGAGTCATGTGCCATATGACTCCCTTTTGCATAAAAAGTGCTGCACATGACTCCTTTTTGCATAAATAAATTGCTCAAAATCCAGATGACTCCATTTAGCACTTATCATTTTTTATTTCTATATGGTATCCAGATGACTCCATTTAGCACTTATCATTTTTTATTTCTTTATGGTATCCAGATGACTCCATTTAGCACTTATCATTTTTTATCCCTATATGGTATCCAGATGACTCCATTTAGCACTTATCATTTTTTATTTCTATATGGTATCCAGATGACTCCATTTAGCACTTATCATTTTTTATCCCTATATGGTATCCAGATGACTCCATTTAGCACTTATCATTTTTTATCCCTATATGGTATCCAGATGACTCCATTTAGCACTTATCATTTTTTATTTCTATATGGTATCCAGATGACTCCATTTAGCACTTATCATTTTTTATCCCTATATGGTATCCAGATGACTCCATTTAGCACTTATCATTTTTTATCCCTATATGGTATCCAGATGACTCCATTTAGCACTTATCATTTTTTATTTCTATATGGTATCCAGATGACTCCATTTAGCACTTATCATTTTTTATCCCTATATGGTATCCAGATGACTCCATTTAGCACTTATCATTTTTTATCCCTATATGGTATCCAGATGACTCCATTTAGCACTTATCATTTTTTATCCCTATATGGTCAGATAATACCGGTAGCTTCATATTTTTTTATCTGCTAGATGATATTATAAACCTCCAAAATACACCAAAAAGTGAAAATGTGAAATAATGTCATTTGACTCCTTTTTGCATCAAGGAGGCGAAATTATAAAACATCACCGCCGTCTGTCATTGTCAACCGTTGTCAACATTTTACTTGACACAAATCTGAACATGCTATTTCATTGGTTCAAGCCACTATGTTTCATTAAAGTCAGGTGAGCGACACAGGGTCATCTTGGTCCTCTTGTTTGCTATTTACTTCCTTTTTAATTAAAACCCACCTCACCTGTAAAGAGCAGATGCTTGGCCGACATGTTAGTGGTTGTCTTAACTTGCAGCAACTTGTGTGTGCCATTAACAGTATCACATTGAAACTTTGTTTCTTTTTAACTATTTTTTTTTACCCTCCAGCTGGTAGAGGGGAGATGCAGGCCAGGCTGCAGGAAGACCGCCCATCCAGGAACAAGCGTCAGTCATCCGTGTTCATGGGGGGACTGCCAGAGGTGGTGAGGAAACCCCGCAGGAAGCTGACCCCTGAAGAGCTCGCCGAGAGGAAGAAAAAGGTATCGGAAGGTATCAGTGCGCCCAATAAGTTTAGGTGTAGAGGGTAAATGCACTTTCAGATGGAAATGACTTTAATAATCAACTTGTATACATTTAGAACTTTAAAAGTTAGATACTTTTATTGCCATTTGTACTGCAACAAAAGACATTTTGAGTGTAAATGTACATCCTGATTTTAAGGATGTACTATATATGCAATATGTAGCGTTAGTTTAACGAAACCATGAATTAAATTACCATGACCAATTGACCAATTGTTCAGATGTATAAATGTATAACGTACAGCTATCATAGAACAGCTATGTAGTCTTATTATTTTTAACAGCAAATTAGAGGTAACCTTTTTAAGTTTTAACACCAAAAAAGAACAAATTTAGGTGAAAATGTTATCTTATTCATTGGGAAAAGGTGGTGATCTTTGCAGCACAAAAAAATCACCTAAAAATCTCTAAGCACTTTATCAAACATGAAGTCAGATTTGGTACTGAATACTAGAATTTAAAATATCTGTAAAATACATGTATAACCCAATCATATTATAGAAAATATTTCTTAAAACACTAAACACTTAAAACCGTGCCGATCTACCAAGTAAACCAAACCATACAGTAAGGGGCAGAAAACAATGAAACACATTTGTAATCTGGCACAGCAAGGCTAGTGGTGAAACTACACACAGTTGAAATTAAATTTACGTGACATTTTATGAGCTGATTTTTGGGGAAAAAAAGAACACTGAAAATCACAATTTTATAATTAGAAAGTAAACACTTCACGTTTGTTTAAGATTATAGTACAGGATTCTTTCAACACAAGTGTGACATTTACTGATTATTTGATCGTACATGGCAACTAAATCAACATGTTGTGCACATAATTAAAGTTAAAAGATTTCGTAAAAAGTACATGTTCCCCAAAATTAAAGGTTACTGTACTAGACTGTAATTTTCATAATCCATATGAGCCCAGGAAATATGTTACAAAAAAGCCAGTAGAAATACAGGGAGGATTTTGAAGGCACCCAATTAGGTCCAGAGAAAACGTACAGTGTATTTTCAGCTGGCCCTAATTGAATTTTGCTTCGTTTTTTTTTTCCTACTGTAATTTCTGTTAAGGTTAATTTACTTATACCACTTGAACACTAGAACATTTATTTCATAACGTAAAGGTCATGGTTGTGTAATCGCATGTATGTCTTAATGTGCCAGTATTATCCTTTTGAAGCGTGAAGAAGCTGCTGAACGCAGAGCCAAGGAGGCAGAAGAACAGGAAATGAGAAGAGCACAGGCCTTGAGGAAGAAACGGTCAGTTGACAGGCTGGTTTAAAGCCGCACAAAAAGTGAAAATGGCGAAATTCTGATTCTACAAGAAAACAGTTATCTTATTGTCTGTATAAGCACATGTGTACGTTAGTATATAACTTATGTCAGAAACACTTGGTTTGTTGGATACTGTTCATTGCAAAAACACTGATCCTTTAAGTAAAACATTTGACAAATAATAGCTTTATTTACTGCTGAATTTCGTGGTGATGCGGATTAAATCCGACTATTCACCGTTAACATTCGGCAGGCTGCACGATATTCTACATAAAACACGAGGAATTTGGGCTAGTTTCGTAGTGTTGAAAATGTAAACACCAAACTGAACATTAAACTGTTCAAAATCCATTTACTTAATGAATATGTGTATAAGTTTTTATCTCATAATGTCGGATTGTATATGTTTGTTATCTCAACATTAAACTTTTAATGTCTAGTTTAACGTGTATCACCTTGTCAGTGCCTTTATAATGGGTCCTACCTATGTTAGTTTATGTTGAGTAGTAATTCACGTAGATGCTTAAACTTAACATAGAGTCCTACCTATCAGAGATGAAAATCTACCTCTTCCAAGCTGATGTCCCTTTATTTAATTGAAAATTGTCGTCAGAAATTTTTTTTTTAACTTGTCAGATCCGTGTGTACTACCGGTAGATACAGTTTGAAGGGGGGTAGGGTTATGTTCAGCTGTTTTTTAGATTCTCATCATTATACATATATTACTAGTTGTTAATTTTTGGAACAAAAACTTTAACCACAATGTCTATGTAAAAAGTGGGCTAAATCTGTCAAAATACAAAACAGAGTTATGTTATGTTGCCCCTGATACTAGAGCTGATGATAAAGGTTAGTTCCAAGTTTCAAGTGAATAACTTATATAGTTTTGAAGTTACAAAGTTTTGAATATAAACTTTAACCAGAAAATCTATGTGAAAAAGGGGCATAACTCTGTCAAAATACAATAGAGTTATGGGTAATGATTTACTTGGATGCTTAAACTGAACATAGAGCCAAAAAAGGCAGAGTACCAGGAACTGAGGTGAGTGCTGGGCCCATATCCACAAAGCTCCTTAGTTAAAATTTTGGTAAATTTCTTAAAATAATAAAATTCCTTCAGTCTGTTCCTGGTTCATTTAAACTTATGTTTGTATAAAATGGTTTCAATCTGGTAAAGAATCAACAGGTGCTTCTTATTTTACCATATTTCAATTATAAAATATTTATTTTAACAAAGAAAATTGTATTTGAGTTTTTCACTTAAATGTGACTTAAGTTAAGATTTCCCTAAGCAGCTTTGCGGATATGACTCCAGGGCTGGTATTTATAAAGAATCTTAGTCGAAAATTAAGAAAAATATGTAAATCCTCAAATTTAATTACTGGATTTTCTGACAAAGTAATGAATGTCTGGAAGATTTTGACACATACTTTGCAATATAATTCAAAGTGTATTAGTATCTAGCATTAGTCATGCCAATGTTCCAAAGCATAGTGTTTTAAATGCAAATTCTAATTTTGACTTATGTTCAACTGAAGTTAAGAATGGCTTAAGAATCTTTATAAATATGGGCCCTGGCCTTGAGGAAGAAGCCGTCAGTACAGCTCAGACACATTTACTGACCTTGACCTTTATGTTTGACCATTGACCTTGACCTTTATGTTTGACCATTGACCTTGACCTTTATGTTTGACCATTAACCTTGACCTTTATGTTTGACCATTGACCTTGACCTTTATGTCTGACCATTGACCTTGACCTTTATGTTTGACCATTTTACAAATCTGTTACTATGAATATATTAGTGTCTGTAACTGAATAGAGTTAAATCAATGTTAAAGTTTCCCTCTGAAAAAACAGTTATGGTATCCATTATTTCATAATTTATTTATTGAATTTGTTTCCTTACATTTTGTTTTAGAGCATTGTGCCTACATATTGTATGCTTCACATGATACATGTTATATTTCAGAGATGAGTTATGGAAAAAGAATGGATACGAGTCTTGCAATGTTGAGTTAGAAGAGAGCGAAGGTGAAGACGATGAAGAAGAAACTGACGCATTTGGGGATGATGGTGATGAGGAGGATGATGGAAGTAGCAGGAAAGACATATCGTATGTCAGTGGTGATGTGATGCAACCAAAACCAACCAGTTGCCATAACAACATAATTGTGCACTGTGCAGGTATATTAATTTTGTTTAAACATAGTTTTTGGATGGAAAAATGCAATAAGAATGGAGTACACATTTTGCAACATAATTCAGTTTCAGAGTCTAGGTTTACAATAAAATGATAATAAAAAGGAAATATCTCTTGTTTTAAAAAATAACATGATTGATACAGACTTTGAAAAATCATGAAAAATGGGCTTTGTCTTGAAATCAAGTAATTCCATTCTATTCTACAGGGTGCTAATTGGCCTAGCTATCAATGTACTATATAAAGTTTCGTATGTTCAGATGGTATCTTGGAAAACTGAGCTATGCCATGGAAAAATAATGGAAGTTTGGTTTCAAAAGTTTGTATGAACCCTTTATAAGTACACCCAAACAAAGTGAAAACGTGATAACGTGTAAGTTATAACATAATTTTAGGCGTGTGTTGGGAAAAACGGGCTTAATGCATGTGCGTAAAAGATGGCACTTTCCACTTTTATGGTATTTGCTGTTTTACTGAAGTCTCTTTTAAACATAAATCCACTGAAGACGGAAAGTGCCGTCCTGGATTAGGCAGTACGGACTGCACAGGCTAATCCGGGGCGACACTTTATGCAAATACATTAAGCCCCGTTTTCCCACGACACGCCTCATTTATACCTGTAATATATAATAATTAATGCATTGTCCCCCGGAATGAAAGAAGGTTATGTTTTGATATGTTGAAGTTTAATTTCATTGATTGCAAGTTTGTGCATTAAGTTTGTTTTTAATATATTTGGGGATGTAGATGGTAATTGACTGTCTCAATATATCAACACGTAAAGCAATGCTACTGGGCATCATAGAGTGACAAATATGTATTCAGCACTACTGAGTCGCACTGAGATTTAAAAACATTCAAGTAACGTCATCGCACGGTTAAAGTCATACTGCTTATAATTTGAAGATGTGGTGACAACCCAATTATTTACAGGCAGTATATAAACTGTTGGGTCTGCTTGGCCTCATTTTTTGCATGTTTCTTTTGTTTATCAGTGATTCATCTGTTAAAGCACATTGTGCACAAAAACAATTTCTCATCACAACATATAAATTACTTTTAGGTATTGTTATTGTTTAATTATCGTAATGCATTGTTTGGTTACAGATGACTCTGGTGGGTGGGGGAAGGGTGGCTTGTTCACGGCCATATCATCCCGCAGTACAGTACCCGAGGAGCAGTATGAATTGGCTGGGCAGATGAAAGGTAGCTGGCATTCTTTCTTTTTAGCTGACTTAACTCAGAAATATTTGTGCATTTTCAGTTGTTCATTCTCATATGACTTTTGATTATAATTGAAGCGTGTAGCGGGAAATCCGGGATCATTGCATGTGCGTTGTGTCGTCCCGGTTCAGCCTGTGCAGTCCGCACAGGCTTATCCAAGACGGCACTTACCGCCTACAGTTGATTTATGTTTTCGAATAGACTTCCTTGTAACAGAAAAAACCATAAACGCTAAAAGTGTCGTCCCAGATTAGCCTGTGCAGACTGCACAGGCTTATCCGGGATGACACTTGACTCACATGCATTAAGCCCTGGTTTCCCAAAAAATTACTAAAACAATGTTTTGTCAATGCATCAGATTGATACACTTTAAAAACTTAGCAATATTATATTGTGCATGTATGTTCATTTAAAAAACTTGTTTATGCTGAATTTTGATGCTTTTCTATTAAATCCTATTTACATGAAGTTACTTTTGATGGAATCATTGACGACAAATCAAACATTGGTGACATATTTATGATGCAATGTTCTTTATTAATAGTCTGTTTAAATGGTTGTTGAAATTTGTACATGTATCTATTGTTTATTTCGTTGGATATTTACATTAAATTTAATTTTCAGACTTGGCCTTAGGCGATTGCCATGTGATTGTGTTGGATAAGACTGGTAGCACAGTAGAACACAACTGGGTAGGGCATTTGCATTATTCTATATACTTTGCGTTTTATCTTTCATTTACCTTATGCCTAGCTCCAGATAAGAGGAGTATTTATGTCAATACCCTTTAGAATGTTGCAAATACCCTTTAGAAATTGTAAGTAGGGGGTACTAGTATCATTTAAAAATTAAAGTGGGGGTGCTGGTCAGCATTGAAAATCTTGCCAGAAACATATTAATTTAAAAACAGATTGTTTTGCAATCAAGATTCTTAATGTATCTAATTAAACACTACTACTACTTTACAATATTTTAATGCACATTTATATACGTCACACTCTATATCATGGGATTAAAATACCCTTTTAAGCCCACACCTATCTGAAGCTCTGAAAATACCCTTTAAGATTCTGCAATACCCTTTAAAGCTGATGGTCAGGGGGTAAAATACCCTTTGACAAAAGAGGTCAGGGGGTACAGTACTCTTTCGCCTAAAACCTTATCTGGAGCTCCGCCTGATGTTTAACTGGTTTGCTTATTATGCATAAGTGCTTTGTTAGATTATTTAGTTTGATAATAAGTGCTCTGTCAAAATGTCTGTTCATTTTGTGTTATGCACAAGTACTTAATTGACAAACATGTACCTATTTCCATTGTGTTCCATTGTCATTGTATAACATTCACACCATCATCATATTATATTATTAGCTATGATAACTTATTAACTAACTGTTATTGATAGAAATGTGTATATGATTGAGGCGTGTTGGGGGAAAACCGGGCTTAATGCATGTGCGTAACAGGCTAATCCAAGACGGCACTTTACGTCTACAGTGGATTTATGTTTAGAAGAGACATCCACAAAAGCGGAAAGTGGCGTCCAGGATTAGCCTGTGCGGACTGCACAGGCTAATCCGGGAAGATGCTTTAGCAACATGCATTCGGCCCGGGTTTCCCACGACACGCTTCTTATTATATTCCATGTCTGACCGTCCTAGGTAGCGTTAATCATTGCGCAGCACCGTGACAAGCGAGGTCACCTGTCTGGCATCAAGCTGCCAGCACTCAGAGAAGGGCTAGAGAAGGTGTACAGAAAGGCAAAGGAGTTGAACGGTAATACCATTACGATGAAAATTGGAACACATTGTGTTGTGTTCGAAATATTTGGCTTACATAGACATTATATACCTTAGAAGAACTGCCATTGGCTAAATAAAATGTTATTCTTCAGACCAACGTAGCTCCGTATTTTTATATTAACAAGACATAGCAGTGTTTTTGTGATGAAGATGTGAAATCCAATCTGATATGTCTTGCTCAAATGTTCTCTTTAATGCTTTTTATTTATTTAAGTGTTTGTGCGATTCCTATTAATTTTAATTTGTTGTTAGTTAAAAAAAAAGAAGCTATATCTGTAACCGCTAATTGCCATCGTCAATATATTTATTTTATGCATTTTTTTCTCTCTTGATCTTTTTTAATGTTTTTCTAGAAGTTGCCCTGTTTGTTCTTGAATTATGCTTCATTGATTGTTCTGGTGGCATTATTTTTCTTGAAAATTTGGTTTAATTTTCAGGAACATAAATCCGTGGCAGTTTGTTTGCTTACTTGTATTCCAATGAATTTTTTATATTCACGTATATTTGTTCGTTTTTCTCTTTGCCGCATCATCAAATCCTTTGACAAGCGTACATTATTAATACTGCGTACTCATAATACCCCCACACTATTAGTATTTTGACAATCATCAGCATCAGTGTTTCGAGACAAAAACAACACATGCTTTTCTAATAATTATAAATAAAAACAAGGTCATAATATCCCCGAGAGTGTTGCAGGTGTTCATCGAAATGTCAATTAAAATATGTCAATTCTCGAGGTAAGTTGCACAAATGTCAGCAAAGTGATATATGATTTTGTTATCATTGCGTTTCAGGTAAAGTTTAAACATGTACATATCAGTAATGAATCCCGACAAAGATCTATGTGTTAATAGATCTCTGGGACCGTATTTAAGATACAACTTAAGAAACATCTTATCCTTTACCTTAAAATCAACATTTGATTTAACTGTTTATTTCGTTTGTACAGTATATTTTGCTAAATGTTTGTTTATCATCACCTTTAGTATTATTTTTGTATATAAAAATATAAAAAGATTCACAAATGTTTAACTTAAGATGTTTCTGGAATATAGCCCCCGATCGTAGGTAAAAAAGTAACCATATGTTTCCAGCTTCCGTCCATTTGCCTCGTATTGGCCACGACACCCCAGGATTCAACTGGTATGGAACGGAAAAGCTGATCAAGAAGCACCTTGCATCAAAGGGAATTCCTACCTATATGTATCCTTTACGTAGACTGCCTTGTGTGGCTTCCAAATGGTGTTTTTTTGTGTGTTTCCTTTGCACTTGACCTTTTGACATTGGCAACTACTTAATTTATATTAAATACGAGTGAAGTTGGTGCCTATTACATTTTCTAACGGCTGCAATAGAAGTAGCCAAATGTATAATTTATAGTGTTCTTTGAATAGTATTTGAGTTTTATGTTTTCCTTGACTTATAATTGATACTACTACCCACGAAAACACCTAAAGCGCAAGGCCAACGGCGATGAAAATACATCTAAGACAAAAGGTACGTAGCATACATTTGTTATTATTTAATTGTTTAGCGCGGTAGTCTACTTAATCGGGCTCTTAAAGCCGTTGAAAATATTATATTAACAGGTTTGTTTTGTCCGAGCCACGGATAAATAACGCTCTAGCGTAATTGACAATTTATTTTGATAAAGGTTTCTATTTAAAATCTTTGACGTACGAACGACTGCATTACATGTATGTGTCCCATCGCTGATAATGTGTATATTGGGTGAATGAACATTTCCGATAGGAGTACCCATCACGGAAAAATCACGTATAGCGATAACTCATAACTTCATACATTCCGATATCATTTTTATACTTTGACGCTTGCTAGCCTGTAATATAAGTTTTGATTCCTTAATTAGAATTCTTATCTTAATGGTTGTCAAGATTAATTTTCAATATGCTTTCAATGGTTTGCCCTGTGTTGTGCCTCCCATAGTAAGCCGCCCGACATGCAATGACGATGACGTAAGACCCTCTACAAGTGGTTGTTCCAGCAAACCCAAGAAGGGAGGCGCTGGGCTGCTGGATATCTTCACGGGCTGTGTCGTTTATATTCACCACGACTCGCTGTCAGAAGACCAGTATAATAGCTACAAAAGATATGTTGTCGCATATCCTTTTTTCAGACACGCCTACATATATTGTTTTGATTGGTTAGTTTTGCTGTATAAGTGTTTTTTTTCTGCATTTTACCTATACACGATTTTGTAAATACATCTTGAAGATATAAAGAAAAGATAGCAATCTTTTTCATGAAAACATAATTGCTGACTAAGAATTTATTGCGCATTTCTTAGTTAACGTCGTGTTGTATGAAGTGAACATGTATCGTACACTTGTACATGAGTACAAAAACAGTATGTAAAATACGAGACACTGATTTAGTACTTCGTTACATCACGCTAACCAGCAAATTGCATTGTGTTGCAAAATATTGGAAATAGTGGAAATAATACAAAACATGGCCATACAACTTAATCAGTCAATAATGAAATGCGCGCTAATCTTGTATTAAGTACGTCACTAGAACTATTTTCCCGTCAGGTAGCGACACGAAATTGTTTTGAACTCTTATCAGCTGACTGATATTGTTAGCTTTGCTAATTGCAACGCATGTTGCGGCTATAAAATTAATCGGATTGTGTGCGTAAGCCATCGCAAGGTACTCTTACTTCTCATTGAAATGGAGAATTAATTAATTGATGCACTGATATTGACAAATGATGAGGTGAAAGTAAATAGTCATGAAAGCGGTTTGTTAGTTGTGGAGGAAATTTTCGTGGAAACAACAAAACGAATATGGCTGCATCGACAAATTGAAAAGATCTCCAACTGTGATATCTATACAAATTGTTAACATAGATTCACTATTTGCATTGTCATAAAATACTAATATAAAAAATAGAATAAAACCGGCAGGCACTCGTTGAGCGCAGATCCCCGCCAAGGCAGCTCACTTTATAAAATATATTTGCCGAAAAATATTTTTATCACATGCTAGCTCTATACCTTGTTTTCCATGTAATTCAACCATTACGATTTTATCTGACACATGTGTAAGATAACATTTTGAGCGTTTTCATTGGCTACATATTTTTTAACTGACCAATCGCATGACGTTATTTTGGCGAAATGACGTCGTCAACATGAAATGACGTCAACGCAGTAAACAACTTTCAGGATTTATCGACATGCTTTGGTATAATAAAAAGCATTTTTTTCGTTTAAAAGCATGTGATAAACAAAATCTGACACTCTTCATTTCATATCATGTTTTATTAAACTCGTCCAGGAAATTTGTTAGTAAGGCTCGCTTTCTAACAAAAAATTCCTGAACTCGTTTAATAAAATATGATATGAAATGACAGCTCGTGTCAGATCAATTTGCCCAATCTCCTTATAGTAAACCATCCAAAATTCTGGATTAAGTCGAATTAGTCGGTTATCACCTTTAAATTCTAATCATGTTAATTGTCCGATTTCCAACCTTCCTAGCATGCGCATCGTTTTATAACCTTTTGCGTAAAAATGCTAACAGACAAACAATCCAACATCGGCGAAAACATAGCCGCCTTGGCGAATGCAAATAAACTCAAATAAGCCCATAATACAGTGTGAATTGAACTAATGTTCTTAGTTGGATCTACGATTCTACATCTGGTAGTACAACAGTTAACTAGATATTGCGACATCTCCTTTGTACACGAACATTTCTTAACTGTATTCACATTTGATGGCGACATCGGGACCGACATCACCGAGGCAACGACGCACGTGACTGTCTCTTCCACCAGTGATATTAAGGTGTGTTCGCTGATTTTTCCTTCTGTTGGCGTGGTAACGAAATACTTGGTAATGATAATGTCAACATGGGTCAGTTTCGGTTCACCAAATCATATATTTTGGTAGGATATGATCTTAGCAGATGAAAATTATTACTGTTCTATAAAAATAATGTTAATTCTAACTATCGTGTCCATCGTTTCCAAATAATTTGTCATACGTTTTGAAAGACTTAGTCGCCTAAAGCTAATATAGACTAATACTGTATAATGACACGAAAATAATTAATAATTAAAAGGGAGCTGATAATTAAGAATTATGAACTCGTATGCACTGTACGTTTATAGTGTACTTTGTCATTGAGCGGGGTTGGAAATAAGCTTATCAGCAAGTCCAGTGTGGGCTTAAAATATGCAAATTATCTCGTCCAGATTAAAGGTTATTGCTACTATGCTATCATGCAAGTATTTAGCAGTTTCAAATATGTAAGAAACAAGTTTATAGGAATGCTTTCTTACGAATATTTGCTTGGAGCAATAATAGGATAGCTACTCTTTGTATTGGCAAAGATGTCAGATATTCGTCCTTAAACAATGATTACATCAAATATTTGTGTTTGTTGATGTATGAATTCTGTTAGAAGTAGATACCTATCCTATTAAATGGTATTTCAATATTTAATTGATAAATTCTTATAAATTAAGTTGCGAACACTGGTATACATTTTTACATTTAACAAAACCACCAAATAGTTGTTTATCGTATACTTCTGGGATCAGTTTAACATGCTTTTATGACTATGTTGTGTATGTGTTACTTGTTTACGTTGCAGACATTACTCGATATGGACGAAGATCTGAAAGCCGTTGTTGTGTCCACTGAATGGCTGGACGATTGCTTAAAATCCAGAAAACTCCTCAAAACAGACAATTATGAAATTTGCTAATTGCAGAACTTTATTCATTCATTACTTTTACGTGTCCGTAGTATGAATCGACATGAATTATGCAGTCATTTGATATTGTTTGTATGACCCCGAAGGTAGGCATATTAAAATCGTGCTGTCCGTCCGCCCGTCCATCTGTCCGTCCGTCCGTTAGTCCGTCCTAGGTTAAAGTTTTTTTATAAAGTCCAATATCTTGAATACTATCAAAGGTATTTACCTGAAACTTCTTTACTTTCAACGTCTCCACCAGGGAAAGCAACTGCCATAACTCTGTTTTGTTTTCTGACAGGTTAATGCCCTTTTTTAACTTAAAAAAATTGGTAAAAGTTTTTCATAAAGTTTTTTAACTTAGAAATTTTGGTTTAAGTTTTTCATAAAGTCCAAGATTTTAAATACCATCAAAGATATGTACTTCTAACTTGAAATACTTCTTACTATCAATGTCTACACCAAGGAAAGCAACCTCCATTACTCTGTTTTGTGTTCTGACAGATTTATGCCCATTTTTTAACTTTGAAATGTTGGTTTAAGTTTTTCATAAAGTCTAATATCTTGAATACTATCAAAGGGATTTAAATGAAACTTAGAATACTATTAACATTTCCACCAGGCAAAGCAATTTCCATCATTTTGTTTTCGTTTTTGACAAAAGAGCATTCGGGGGCATGTATCACATTATGGTGTCAGCACTGGTTATTTATTGGATCTGTCTCCAGATATGACATGCGTTTATATAGATTTAATTATTATCAAGCAGTTAAGGTATGTTGGAAAACGAGTGTGCATCTCTTAACGTTATGCATTGCATCACAGTTTTCAAACTGTTAAAGTACTATTTAGGGTAAAGGCATGTAAGCTTTCCTGCATTCCGTGCATGGCGGCGGAATATTATTGTTATAGGCCGATATGCAGCAAGTCGGGTTGGCATATCGGTTATATAAACTATGGAAGGCCGGTTTTCCATGCTTATTTGCTAATTGCCAATTTTTATTTTCCAAATGTCGTTTGCTATTTGCCAAGTGACAATTGCTATTTGCCAATTGTTAAATGATAACTAATAATTGCCAAACAAACAACAGAAGTGGTCTTTTTGCTTATTGGCAATTGTTATTTGCTAAATGCCGATTGTTATTTGCCAAATGCCAATTGCTATTTGCCAAATGCCAATTGCTAAATGATATCTAATAAATGCCAAACAAACAGCAGAAGTTGTCTTTTTGCTATTTTCCAGATGCTGTTCGCCAAATGCTAATTGATAGCTGATAATCGCCAAATAAATAACCATTTGCCATTTGGCAATAAACAATTGGTAATTAACAATTCGCATTTGGCAATAGGCAATTGTCATTTAGCAATAAGCTAATAAACCTTGTTTTAATAACCAAGTGTATTTAATTGTATAATTATGTTCTTCATACACTTGTCAGCTAAACTTATTTTATCATTTCTTAGACAGTTGCCATTACCAGGGTAATCATTATAATAATGCTGATTGATACGTGAAGTTGTACACGTGGGTCATATTTCTCAAATTTTACGTGAACAATTTATATGCTTTTGCAATCGATTGAAACCCAATGCTGATGTATTTATGCTGTGATACTTTGGTAATGGTACTTTATCAAAAGCCATAATTATGTTGTTGGTGTTATGGGAACAATACTAGGAACTGAGAGTTGTTTTTGTAGCATTTAGTTGATTGTTAATGTACTATGTAACGATCTGTATAGTTCAGTTCGCTTGTTCGATATTATGAAACCATTTTAGATTATTTGTTTGTGTACTTATGACGTTTATTTTTTACCATTATAAACTTAATAGATTTTTATCGTTGCTAGTTGTCGTTACTGATACGTGTTCCTCCTATTCCAGTGTTGCACATTATTTCGATACAGTTCCAAAGAGTGCATTAATATGGCAGACATTTTTCCCGGATCATGTTTTATTCTTACTCATCAGAATTTAAACTTAAATGTTTGTTCATAATTGGATAACAAATAAACAATGTTTAATGTTTTCATATTTATGGCACATCGCCTAAATGTTTGACTGTCCCGTCACTCTATATGTATGAACACAATCTATCTATTACATTCACTTTGTTTACTGTTACTGTGTTAAGATATGGAGAATATATCTGTGGACATTATTATAAAATAATCCAACTGTTAACGAAGGTGCGTTCGGATAGGAACCTGTGAACTTCATGTCAAGTAAATTAGTATTCGATGTGTATTTACCGGTCCTCAAATCATACATTTCATATATTCATCATTAAACATGATACACGGATAATACAATAAATATATATTTGGTAGGGATGCAACGAATCCAAATTTTATTTTTGGATCCGGATCCAAATAAGATTGGAAATATTCGAATCTTCGGATCGAATCTTGCGTCGTTTTTTAAACACGTAAAGTTATATAACCTACAAAGAATAATCATCTAGTTAGTTTTACCATTTACCATAGAAGTCTAAAATAACTCGTCATATCGTCCCCAATAAGAGAAAAATAAAGTGTTTTTTAATGGTCCGTGTATAAGTGAGTTTTATCTCGACTATTCGAAGAAATAAAGTCGAGTTATTGTCGTCGCCCTGTCGTGTGCGTCAGAGTCTGCTTTAGTTAAGTTTTTTGGTTAAGGTTTGTGTCAGAGTCCATGTCTCAAAAACGAGCAAAGGTATCAATTTTCAATACTTGTTCACAATTTAAAGGATACGCCTTTACAACGAGGTAGGTAAGCATGTGATTTGTATTTCCAGAGTTATCTGCCATTGTTTGGACTTGCAACTTTGATTATTTTGACAATTGTTTGATAACATTTCTCAATAGCAGTTGTCCTTATATGGCTATACAAAAAGCTTGTGAACACGCTAGGAGTCACATTTTTTTGCCCAATCAACATGAAACTTGCTCAGAACTTTGTTCGTACGATATCTCAGCCGAATTCGAAAAATTTTCCGCCACATTAAAAAACATGTCCGCCATGGGGCGGAGCAGTTTTCCTTACATGGCTATATTGAAAACTTTAAAAAGCTTGTGAGCACTCTAGAGGTCACATTAATTGCCCACTCTTTATGAAACTTGCCCTGAACATTTGATCTAATGATATTTCGGACGAGTTCGAAACTGGGTCATGTGGGGTCAAAAACTAGGTCACTAGGTCAAATGGAATAAAAAGCATGGGAACACATGAAGCCATTTATTACCCAATCTTCTTGAAGCTCGCTCATAACATTTGTTTCAATCGTATCTCGGACGAGTTCGAAACTGGGTCACGTGGGGTCAAAAACTAGGTCACTAGGCCAAATTGAAGAATAAAATTGTGAACACTAGAGGCCAGATTTATAGCCCAATCATCAATAAATTTGCTCAGAACATTTATCACAGACGAGTTCAAAACTGGGTCATGTGGGGTCAAAAACTAGGTCACAACGGCAAATCGAAGAAAAAGCTTGTGAACACTAGAAGTCACATTTTTTGCCCAATATTCTTGAAACTTGCTCAGAACATTTGTTCCAAATGTTATCTGGGACAAGATCGAAACTAGGTCATATGGGGTCAAAAACTAGGTCACCAAGCCAAATTGAATAATAAAGCTTGTGAACACTTTAAGAAATCATATTGTTAGCCGAATCTTCATAAAACTTGCTCAGAACAGTAGGTCCTTAGCCCCTTAGGTAAGCGACCTAGGGCCTTATGGCCCTCTTGTATAATATATTCACAATACATTAAAATAAACCCATTAAAAGCATTTCTTATGTATTTTCAGTTCAGAAGGTGTTCAGATATCTGTAAATAACTGTTTATTTACATGACTTGTGACATTTTGTACAGGCAGTCTTTTATTTGCAAAGACCAGTGTATTTGATTTGACAAGTATACCATTTACACATTTTGACGGGGCATGTTCAACGATTAGCATTTTTATAGTTATTGTTTACTGGTAGCAGCAGTTTAGTTACTTCAATTAATCATTTTATTAGTTTTAATTAGCACAAGTCTTACTGCAAAAACCTCGATACGTGCAGTTACATATACCATATGTTTGCGCCAACAATTTTGGCAACATATTTTATTGCAAAGGTCAGGATTTCCAGGTAAAATACTATCCTATTCAACTAATTATGTTATGAGAAATGTATCCAAATTTGCTAAATGTAAATTGCCTTAAAATAAATGTAAAAAAATCACTTTGCGCCAAGATGACGAAATTTCCATCCTTGTACAAAATTCAGCCATACCGGCGCGTATAATTTTATTTCACGAGGCTTCTAGCGGTCGCTGTTCAGACGTTGCCCACAAAATAAATATGCCGTGCATGAGTTTGTATTCGTGCTTTTAAGTGTATTTAGTTTAGGAGTTCAGCGTTATGGAAAAACAGAAAATAAGGGATAGTTGTTCTGGAACGGCGTGTTATTCAAAACTGCTTTTGGAACCGGATCCGATCCGAAATTTCAAGCCGCTAACGGAACCGAGAATATAACAATGAACTCGATCGATCCGATTGGATATTTCGGATACCTGTTGAATCACTAATATTTTGCAATATTCGCTCGTTTTATATTGACAATCATTTACTTTAACTATTTAGGTAGTTAACACAATAAAACAGTGCCGTGGTTAGGCCAGATATTTTTTATTTTTAGTTTCTCGGACATTTTTGGAAAACTGTCCAGTTTTAAACGGATACAAAACAAAAATCTACAACATACAATTATATTATAAACACACTTTTTCGTCGTAATAAAAGCATTAAGAATAATAATTCAATTCAATATTTGTTGTGTAAACATTCGCATTAAGTTATGATGATTTACGTTTATGTTTTTACATTATAACTATCAGATAAAAACTTAATAAATATCAGCACTAGGTCTTCATCTAGATTCACCACTCGGGGAATCATTCATTATCCATATTGGTCTCATTTAACATGATGCACGGATAGTAACATACGTAGTTTGCTATTTTTATATTGAAAATCATTCACTTCCATAATTTATGTGGATTGATATTTGTTTGAAATTCTTACTTTCACAGGAAACTCAGACAACATTGTTTACAATTTTAGAATAATATTTCATTTTTTGTTGCTATAAATTATTCATAACATACCCCAAGATAGTGCTTATAATAAATGTATCATTGTCTCGTAGTGTTTACCGAGAGTCAACACTGATGAGGGTCACATTTAAACCCAATATTCTTAAGTGTATTTTGAAATAAATAGTTTTAATATAAATATCGTATAATTCCAACTGCATATGCGAAGATTATTTGTGGACAAATAGTATATGACACATTGTAATATTATTTAGTTCATACTCCTTTTGTATTTTTTGCTAATTTTGTCGTCAAAATCATGTAGTTGAATTATTTATGTGGACTTTTTGTTTGAAATTCCTACTTTCACATGAAACTCCGAGTTAAGTATTTGTATTATCAGAATTATATTTCATTCTTTGTTGCCATTAATTATTCATCACATACCTCAGGGAAGTGCTTAGAATAAATGAGGCGTGTCGTGGGAAAACCGGACTTAATGCATGTGCGTAAAGTGTCGTCCCGGATTACCCTGTGCAGTCCGCACAGGCTAATCCAGGACGGCACTTTCCGCTTTTAAGGTATTTTCTATTTCAAGGAAGTCTCTTCTAAACATAAAATCCACAGTAGGCGGAAAATGCGGACTGCACAGGCTAATCCGGGACGACACTTTACGCAAATGCATTAAGACCGGTTTTCCCACGACGCGCCTCAAATGTATCATTGTGTCGTAATGTTTGCCGAGAGCCAACACAGATGTTTGCCAATCTCATAGCTCCAGTTCTCAGTAGGAGGGTCACATTAAAACCAATTTTCTTTTAAATTATGCAAGCTAAAAAAAACAAGCTTATTTGTGAACACATGACATAGGGCACATTGCAATAGTTTTAGTTCACTTTCTATTAATGCTGAATATTAGTTTGAAATACGGGTTTACTCACAATTAGGTTTGCTCTGCGTTCTGCCACAAATTTTTAAGTTTATTCTTTTTGGAGAAATTAGTTTCGGATAATTTGCTGGAGCCACTTTTGTCTTGTGATAACGCGTGATTCGTGATGCAAATGTTATTGCACATTACCAAATCAATCGTGGGAAGAAATTGTCATACTAAATTGCTGTTTATCCTGTAATATAAGTCTAATATAATTCTTTATGTAAGCCCATGTTAACCTAGGTGATCCATATACATGACAATTAATGGTGACTTTGTTGAAATAGTCTAACACGACTTATTTGTCATGCAAATAAAGAAGTTGTACACAAGAAGTGAACATAATGTGCTATAAGATCCGTATGAAAAAGAAACGAACTTTAAGAGCAATCGCTTTACCTAAGAAAATATCGTTTAAAATATTATGGTTTTCTAGAACATTAACATCAAACCACGTGTCTTGGTTGATTTTGATAAAGAACGTAAACAAAACATGTCTTCTGATTCGGTATAAGTCATAACAACATCGCGTGGGACCTTGTTCAAGTGTTCTAAGAGTCTTTACTTATTTACAAATCTGCTTAATGTCTTTATAATTGAACCAATGGTATTTTCTTAGCACATTATTAATGACAATCTACATAAGAGAATCATCATTGGAAATCAACGTAAACAGAGAATATGTCTACTTAATGTAGAACAAATATGTATGAATATAACAAAAGACTCCTCAAAGAGTCATTAACGTGTGTGTGTTTGTTTAGATGTTGCTCAATTGCAACGCATCATTCAAAGGACTTGCTCACAGATTTTTGTAGTTTTGATATATTCCATTAAACGTATAAACTGGAAAGACTAACGCATCTGGGCCCGTATTCACAAAGGCCGATAGGTAAAACTTAAGTAAATTTCTTAAATGTATTAAATTCCTTACGCCCCTGGCTGTTTCATATATAACTCTTTTTATATTTAAATGTTAGAAACTTGTAAATGTTGCTAGGATATTTCATATTTTACTCTTTTGTAAAACAGAAGTCATTAGATATAAATTAGAAAATTTAATCCGACATTTTCACTTAAGTTAAGATTTATCTTAAGAGCTTTGTGAATACCGGCCTTGAACCGTAAAGAGCTCAAGAATTAGACGCCAAGAAAAGCATCAAAAAGAAAACAATGTCTGCCTCCTACGGGGCTCGAACCCGCAACCTCCGGATCGAAATTCTTTATATGAGGCGTGTCGTGGGAAAACCGGACCAAATGCATGTGCGTAAAGTGTCGTCCCGGATTAGCCTGTGCAGTCCGAGCAGGCTAATATGGGACGACACTTTACGCCTACAGTGGAAAATACCATAAAAGCGGAAACTGTCGTCCCGGACTGCACAGGCTAATCCGGGACGACACTTTATGCGCACGCATTTGGCCCGGTTTTCCCACGACGCGCCTCATATACATTAATTTATATTTGCAATATGTGACAAAACGCTTGGAAATTGTAAAAGCGTCAATCTGTGAATAGGTCTCTGTAAGTATAAAAACTCTTTGTAACTGCTAGTAAAGTATTGATCATCTGCATTAGTTACAGAGCAGGAGGATAGTGTGGACATTTATCTATACAATCCCCCACTAAATGACCATCTACACAATCCCCCACTAAATGACCATCTATACAATCCCCCACTAAATGACCATCTATACAATCCCCCACTAAATGACCATCTATACAATACCCCACTAAATGACCATCTATACAATCCCCCACTAAATGACCATCTATACAATCCCCCACTAAATGACCATATATACTGCACAGGCTAATCCGGGACGACACTTTACGCACATGCATTAAGCCCGATTTTCCCACGACACTCATCATTTATTAAATACCAGGTAGATCACAGGTACCAGCATCTTTTAAAAGAAACTATAAACAAGACTGCTAATACGTTGTAATACTGTATGTATGTTTTCTACACCTACTCAAGAAAAGTTAAATGATAATGCTTTTGGTACACTCTACCAATCAAGCTATACCAACACTGGTTTGGAATCTGTTGGATTCAACAACATGACAATACAATTCCCAGTGGAAATATTAAAGATATATACGCCATAAAATATTAAAGATACATACGCCATGAACTGGCAAGCGCGTAGTAATGAGGTTTGAATTAGAATCTGGCATATACAGACAACATAATCTGGCATATACATACTTTGCGTACAAAAACGATCGCCCGTGCAGGTAAGTTTCAACACAGCGACACGTAATTATATTTATGTCTTTCATAATAGGGCTGGGAAATTTAAGTAATAACTGTTGTATGTTTCAGTTTTGACACCTTTCTGGTTTAAAAATGATAGCGAATACAACAGTATTTTCAATAATTAATGAGAATACATGGATTAGATCACTTGCTAAAGTTGAGTCTTCCATGAAAAAGTGTGCACACACTTAAATAATGTGAACTTCATAACATCTAGATCGCAATAGTAGTTATTTATAGTACTATTATGCTTCAACTTGTTAATACAAGTTTATTCGTTTGTTATTATTTAACATACAATTAACACGTCTTTAATAAACCCGTTTTTTTACGCATAATATACCCCAAAACTGAAGTGACCAAATTTTGTAATAAACTCCTACGCAATACATTGTGAACCTCTGGATTTGTTTGTTTGTTTGGATTTTTCGCCGTTTTTAACGGTAGTTCAGTGATATCACGGCGGTCAGTTAACATACTCACACCTTACCTGGGCAAGCTTAGCCAATCTAAGCGGATTACCAGTACTAAGTGCACATACTTATGCCAGTAACTGACAACTGCCCTACTTGAATCAGAGGTAGGGGGAGAATGGCCTTAGAAATAATTTCACGACCAATTCCCACATAAGTTATGTGGCCGGGCTGGGGTGTGAACTCACGAACCCCGGATTGACAGTCCAGGGCCCACTCACGAACCCCGGATTGACAGTCCAGGGCCCATATTGACAGTCCAGGGCCCATATTGACAGCCCAGGGCCCATATTGACAGTCCAAGGCCCATATTGACAGCCCAGGGCCCATATTGACAGTCCAAGGCCCATATTGACAGTCCAGGGCCCACTCACGAACCCCGGATTGACAGTCCAGGGCCCATATTGACAGTCCAGGGCCCATATTGACAGCCCAGGGCCCATATTGACAGTCCAGGGCCCATATTGACAGCCCAGGGCCCATATTGACAGTCCAAGGCCCATATTGACAGTCCAGGGCCCACTCACGAACCCCGGATTGACAGTCCAGGGCCCATATTGACAGTCCAGGGCCCATATTGACAGCCCAGGGCCCATATTGACAGCCCAGGGCCCATATTGACAGTCCAGGGCCCATATTGACAGTCCAAGGCCCATATTGACAGTCCAGGGCCCATATTGACAGTCCAAGGCCCATATTGACAGTCCAGGGCCCATATTGACAGCCCAGGGCCCATATTGACAGCCCAGGGCCCATATTGACAGTCCAGGGCCCATATTGACAGCCCAGGGCCCATATTGACAGCCCAGGGCCCATATTGACAGTCCAAGGCCCATATTGACAGCCCAGGGCCCATATTGACAGCCCAGGGCCCATATTGACAGTCCAGGGCCCATATTGACAGCCCAGGGCCCATATTGACAGTCCAGGGCCCATATTGACAGTCCAGGGCCCATATTGACAGTCCAGGGCCCATATTGACAGCCCAGGGCCCATATTGACAGCCCAGGGCCCATATTGACAGTCCAGGGCCCATATTGACAGCCCAGGGCCCATATTGACAGCCCAGGGCCCATATTGACAGTCCAAGGCCCATATTGACAGTCCAGGGCCCATATTGACAGCCCAGGGCCCATATTGACAGCCCAGGGCCCATATTGACAGTCCAAGGCCCATATTGACAGCCCAGGGCCCATATTGACAGTCCAGGGCCCATATTGACAGTCCAGGGCCCATATTGACAGTCCAGGGCCCATATTGACAGCCCAGGGCCCATATTGACAGCCCAGGGCCCATATTGACAGTCCAGGGCCCATATTGACAGCCCAGGGCCCATATTGACAGCCCAGGGCCCATATTGACAGTCCAAGGCCCATATTGACAGTCCAGGGCCCATATTGACAAAGCTTCTTAGTGAAAACTTAAATTAATTTCTTAAATTCATAAAATTCCTAAAAGTCTGTAGCTGTTTCATATATAGGTCTTTTTACACTAAATGTTTAAAACTAGTAAATATTGCTTAGATATTTAGTATTTTACCCATTTGTAAACAGAAATCATTGGATTTAACTTTGAAAATCCGTAAAGAGCTTTGTGAATACCAGCCCAGCGCTCTACCAACTAAGCTAGCCTAACCTTTGGAGCATATCATACTAGCCTATGCAATGCTGTATGTAAAAACACAGGCGTACGCCACAACGCTCAAAGTCAATAATTTGACTGCAGTCCTATTTACAACGAACATAATATGTATAACAAATACTTAAAAACACCGGAGTACGCATAACGCTCAAAGTCAATAATTTGACTGCAGTCCTATTTACAACGAACATAATATGTATAAAGAATACTTAAAAACACCGGAGTACGCATAACGCTCAAAGTCAATAATTTGACTGCATTCCTATTTACAACGAACATAATATGTATAACAAATACTTAAAAACACCGGAGTATGCATAGCGCTCAAAGTCAATAATTTGACTGCAGTCCTATTTACAACGAACATAATATGTATAACAAATGCTTAAAAACATCGGAGTACGCATAACGCTCAAAGTCAATAATTTGACTGCAGTCCTATGTTACAACGAACATAATATGTATAACAAATACATAAAAACACCGGAGTACGCATAACGCTCAAAGTCAATAATTTGACTGCAGTCCTATTTACAACGAACATAATACGTATAACAAATACTTAAAAACACCGGAGTACGCATAACGCTCAAAGTCAATAATTTGACTGCAGTCCTATTTACAACGAACATAATATGTATAACAAATACTTAAAAACACAGGAGTACGCATAACGATAAAAGTCAATAATTTGATTGCAGTCCTATTTACAACGAACATAATACGTACAATAAATATTTATCAATAAAATTACAAAACTGAGGCAAATCATCATGTACGATCTATAAGATTCCAAGTTTATTACTGATATATTACTATGGTTTTGCCTTTATACCAATGTCATACAATCACACAATTACTTATGAAGGGTGGAAGGTTTTTATTCAAATATAGTGCACATTATTGAACTTGTTGAGTTATTAGATACAAATGTGTTCTAATAATTGCTGAAAGTGCACACTTATATTCATGGCGAGGAATGTACATACATGCTCTGGTGGCCCACATTGTTGATAAAAACACCGAAAACCAGTTCATGGTGCAATGATCAGCTTAATTAGCAAAACAATCGGCGGAGGCGTTACAATATTTCTAACTGCACATAAAACTAACATTTTGCATTTCATTTACCATTAAATAATCTTTGGCGTACGTTAAATCCGGAAAATATTTGATTAAATGTTTTGGACCTCGTGCTCATAATAAGAATTCTCTCCTGCTGTCGCAGCTGGAGTTTCACTTCTGTTTATAACTGGTATCAACACATGTACAGTCGACTGTGTCATGATTTGTATTGGCAATCTCCATAATAGAATAATATGAACTATTTTAAGACGAAGTGCAAACACATGAGATATGCTTGCTTTTTGTTTGTTTATTTGGATTTTTCGCCGTATTCAACAGTATTTCAGTCATATAACGGCGGTCAGTTAATCTACTCACACTTTTCCTGGGTAAGCTGGTTTACCAGTACTAAGTGCACATACTTATGCCAGTATCTGACAACTGCCCTACTTGAATCAGAGGTAGGGCGCCGTAGAAATCATTTCATGACCAATCCCCACACAAGTTATGTGGCCGGGTTGGGAATCGAACCCGCGATCCTCGAATTTGTAGTCCAGCGCTCTACCAACTGAGTTAGCCGGCCCGGCACGATATGCTTGCTACCAGACTGCATACACTTATATTTTTATATCCATGTTCTTTAGTTTTAGGTCATGACAACAGCTCAGTCTATCTTAAGTCCATGTATTCATCACTGCATGATGTAAGAAAATAAAATACTCCTTTTGTATTTTTCTGCTATTTTTGTCGTCAAAATCATGTAGTTGAATTATTTATGTGAACTATTTGTTTGAATTTCGTGCGTTTGACCAGAAACTCCGGGTATAGTATTTGTATTATCAGAATTGTATTTCATTCTTTGTTGCTATTGAATATTTATCACATACCTAAGGGAAGTGCTTAGAATAAATGTATCATTGTGTCGTAGAGTTTACCAAGAGCCAACACTGATGTTTGCCAATCTAATAATCCCAGTTATCAGTAGGAGGGTCAAATTTAAACCAAATGTTTTTAAGTTTCTTTTAATATGAATATTGTTAATATAAATATCATATAATTCCAACTGCATATGCGAAGATTATTTGTGGACAAATAGTATATGACACATTGTAATATTATTTAGTTTATTATAAATGCTGAAACGAAAATTGAAATGTCGTGGTACTTTTAACTTCAATCGTTCTGCGGCGTACGTCGGGTTTTAAACGACTTGGTTTCGAAGAAATATGTACCAGATAAATTTATGTAAAAATAATTTCAGTCACGTTGCGTGTCACGTGGCGCACATGTTAACGTTCCCTGACATGATCAAGTCCAAATATGCTTGAGTGTCTATCGTGTTACGGAAAAGACCTATTGAATAATCTTTTCTTCTTTCGACGAACGTGTTCATATATGTCGTTCTCAGTTAGTATGGTTATAATTAATAAACAGATGACTGATTATATCTTAATGTCGAAAATTAAATATAAATCTAGTATAATTCTGTATTGAAGCCAGTTTTAACCCAGGATATCGAGATAAATGATAATTAATTTTGACTCGGTTCAAAATAGCGTACTACGATGCATTGGTCATGCAAATCAAGAAACTGTATACCGGTAACTTGCATCGATTTAATGTGTTAAAAGTCCATTTGCGAATGAAAATACAAAAAACTGTACGCATTTACGTGTATTCAAAACGAACTGTACCTTACCTAAATAATATACCCATAATAACCAGTTGCCTTACCCTGTAGTCATAAACACAACTGTACGACCAAGCTGAGTTGCCATCGAGTCTACGGCCTCAAGTTAAATGTCAGTGCATTTGGTACAATCAACCAATCAAATTATATCCACGGAGATTCAGACTCGTTTGGATTCACCAACCTGACAATAAAATTCCCAGTGACAATATTAAAGCGATCAACTCCATAAACTGGTGGCAGGCGCGTTGTAAAAAGTTATTATTATAGGCGGTTACAATTATTTGAACTATGTGATACATTTATAACTTTTAAACTTGAAACAATTTAAAACTATTATTAGCAAATATAAGTTTTAGCACAGCATTTTTATACATTGCATGTCATTCTACAAATGTTATTGTCTGAATATTTCTGAAAAATGTCAATGCGGACTGCACAGGTTATTCCGGGACAACACTTTACGCACATGCATTAAGACCGGTTTTCTCATGACGCGCCACATATATTGCAATTATAGAATTTTTTTATTGAAATATCTGTAACTATAATTATTTAGGTAGTTTGTAATTTGTTTGAAACTTGTGACCAGAAACTATGACGATAATGTTTGCAATTTTAGAATTGTATTGCATTCGTTGATATAAAATATTCATATAGTACCCCAGGGGCATTCTTAAAACAAATGTATCAACGTCCCACAATGTTTACCAAGAGACAGTACGAATGTTTGTCAATCTTATAGCTTCAAATTATCTGTAGGTGGATTGCTTTAAAACCAATTGTTTTTAATATTTGTGTCTGTTATCTAAATACATTTTGGAAGTTAATAAACCAGGGCCCATATCCGCAAAGCTCCTTTTAGTGAAAACTGAAGTAAATTTCTTAAAATCGTAAAATTTCTTAAGTCTGTTGCTGGTTTATATCACGTTTATTTTGTCTTTTATTGTTTTAAAATGGTAAAGAATCAGCAGGTGCTTGTTATTTTACCAAATGTTAGACATAAAATATTGATTCTCACAATGATACATTTATTGGAAATGTTCCCTCAAATATGACTTAAGTTAAGATTTCCCTTAGGAGCTTTGTGGATATGGTCCCAGCAGTATTTGTGGACTGATGACATAGGGCACCGGGAAATGTTTTTATTTGACGTACTATTTATCCTGAATATAATTGTTGCGCGTCGTGAGAAAACCGGTCTTAATGCATGTGCGTAAAGTGTCGTACAGGATTAGCCTTTGCAGTCCGCACGGGCTAATCCGGGACGGCACTTTCCGCTTTTATGGTATTTTCTGTTTTAAGGAAGTCTCCTCTAACCATTAATCCACTTTAGGCGGAAAGTGCCGTCCTGGATCAGCCTGTGCGGACTGTACAGGCTGATCCGGGACGACACTTTACGCACATGCATTAAGACCGGTTTCCCACGACACGCCACGATATGAAATGCGGTTGTACTCACAAATTGGTTCGCTCTGCGCTCTGACTAGAATTTTTAAACTGAAACATTTTAAGGCAAATTACTATAAGATGTTTTGCTGGAAAAAATAATTTGTTGTGATTACACAAATTCTTGATACAAATGTAAACGCACTTCGAAATGACCAAACCCCAAAAGTGCGATTGATTTTCGTGTGAAGAAATTGACACTACATTCTATTGGTGAAAGTGAATCTTTCGTTCTCAGTAAAAAAGTTATAATTTATATAACGATATCGATGGAAATCAGTCTAAAAAGATTCTGTACTCAGTCAGTTAACCCTATCGAGATAAATGATAATTAATAGCGACTCTAGTGAAAATAACCGAGCAAGACTTATTGGGCACGCAAATAAAGAACCGACATGAGTACATGTACAATATGTTAAACATCCACTTGCGGGTGAAACTGAATATATTGCGATCTGATTGGCTAACAGCGGTCACATGACTATGGGGTATTTTCCATACATCATGGGTATATTTTAATACCCCATAGAAGTCTAATGACGTCATTTGGTTTATTTTCGTGACGTCATTGTAGGTGTTTCGTGTTTTTTGTGAGGTTTCCTTTCGTTTATGTTCAAGTGATATCAATGAAAAGATACTAGTGAAAGGTAGTCGGTGAGATATATTCGTTACACTGTTAGTAACTGAGGGTGTATGGAATATACACCCTCAGTGGCTTCATACAATACTCGAGCTTCGCTCTCGTATAGTATGAAACCACTGAGGGTGTATATCCCATAAACCCTGAGTTACTAACAGTGTAACTAATAATATATTTAGCAAATCATAACTATTTCTATTGTTTATTGCGTAAATAACTTACACGTGGATTACTGAAAAAAGAAAAATACACCAGTTTGGTAATAAATTTACGAACTGAAAGAAAAACATAGCATGTCTTTACATCTTAAATGTAATTTAAATTGTCGCGCGGGACAGTGTTCACGTGTTGTCTTGCCTTATTTACAAACCGGCTTAAGCGTTCTTATAGTCGAATATTATTATACGGTCAGGTCTTAGAAATGTATTATGGAGTATATAAATATGTAAGGGATCAAACATAAAACAGGTTTTACGAGATCATGCTTATGCGACCCAGGGGAATTCGACTAATTTTAGTTTCTTGGGTTTAATTCCCCACCCTAGAGTCAAGCTCTTTTGTCTAAACCCCTTCAGTGGGAGATGGTATAGGTGTATCATATAGCCCGGAGGCCAATATTACTGCATCTAAAATCCGAACAAAGTCTTTTTTCCTGGAATCATTTGGCGTGTAAAATTCCCGGCTGTCGGGAATCGCTTTCATTCTAAAGTTTCTTATATGCCCGCCGCACCGCCCTGGGGGTAAATATCGATGGGTGCATAAAACGTATTGACAATATGTAAAGTTTGCGTTTATATACATAATTATATACACAGTTCAATACACAAAATTGCACGTGACACTAAAGCACTAAACTAAAAATTGATAACGTTTCTTACGATTGTTTACCATGTGAAAGATACGTATGCTGATATATTGTCTATATTATTCGTATATCTGGCTGTGCTGGGAATGACATCAATCCATCAGTCTGAAAAAAAGACTGTCAACGAAATTTCGTCGAACAAATTATAGGCAAGGTCAATGTTTTGTATGTAATTTAGTTGTATAAAATCAGCTGTTTTAGGGAAATGTTACAAAACACGTGGATATTGTGAAAACTAGTCCAAACGATCTCCCACCAAAAGAACAAGGAAGTACATGTGAAACCCATGTTTAATTAGTACAGCCTTATGTACACAAACCAGTGCATGACACCTAATAGCTTGGAAAGTATCAGTATTTTATCAACACCGAAAGTATAATAGTAATTATTATAAAACGCATGTTAGTATAATGTAACAAGCTAAAACACCAGAGTCTCTTAATATTTACGATGTCAGTCGTTTGACTTTGATTTTTCTTAGAATCAGATTTTTTTTTAAACAATATATCGGTCCTTATGGATAGTCAATAGTTTTCATTAACTGACAATTACAATGTTTGTCAACGGCATATTTGAATGGCATTCTATTACATGTATTTATTAGTTTCCGTATGTTTTTTTGTGGTGTTGAAATGTACATAAGGCCGCTTTTCCATGTGCGCGCGATCCGTCATCCGTGTCCGTATAATAAAATATCGCTCCAGTTAAAATACACAGGGTCGTTTCCATTTGTCCGTGTCCGTATACGTCCGTGTCGGTGTCCGCATCCGTGACTAATTGCGCAGTGAGAGATTTTTACGGACACCCATAAACAACGAAAAAATGTAGTTCATATTCTAACATCATTCGTTCAGCATTTATAAATGAAAGTGACGTCACAATGAATACGCGATTTAATTCGTACGCATCAGAACTCCAAAATATTGTTTATCAGAAGATAAACAACGCTAATAAATAATAATAATAAATAATAATATAATAACCAGACTGTATACGTATAATATATGATATTACGCACTACGGATAAGCGCACATGGAAAAGCTATAACGGATAACGATTACGGATAACGGATAACGGATCACGCGCACATGGAAAAGCTATAACGGATAACGGACACGGATACGGATAACGGATCACGCGCACATGGAAAAGCTATAACGGATAACGGACACGGATACGGATAACGGATCACGCGCACATGGAAAAGCTATAACGGATAACGGACACGGATACGGATAACGGATCACGCGCACATGGAAAAGCGGCCTAAGCCTGCCATTCATACAATAATACCGTCTCCTTCCTGCTTCTACTATATAATAGTTCATCAAAATACGTATTTCAATACTACTAAGACGTAAAAGACCAATGACCAGACGTTTGATTCAATGTCATAATCGCGTTTCAAAACACATCGATCACGTTAATAACGCAACGAAATGTGTAGCCGTCAAGTTCACGTTCGCGAGTTAAATGTCAGTGCATTTTAACAAATAGCGTGATACACGTACATGTATATGAACAGTGCGCTTTGAACAAATAAAAAGTTTGCGAAGATGATAATTCAGTGCAACATTATATCGCATTCTAAAATATAAATGACTGTGGAAATAGTTTTGAGAAATTTAATATATATATATTTATTAAATTTTTCTGACCTATTTAGACGGTCATGCGTTACCAATGAGATATTACGTTGTGCTGAAATTAATCTTCGAGAACGTTACATTGTTTTATACTCTCTGCCTATATACTCTATATAAAAGTTTCAGAATTTCCGAGTACCTTATTATAATAATGTCACTGGGATTTTTATTGTCATGTTGGTGAATTGAACCAATGTTTCATATCCTTGGCTATAGTTTGATAGGTTGATTGTACAAAATGCACTGACATTTTTAGTTTTAGTCCGTATATTTGATGACTACTCGTGTTGGTCTTACTACTGCGTATAACGTTTTTGCAACGACTATTCACGACTTATTCAATTAAGGCGTTGTTAAAACACTAGTTTGGACATTTATGTTACAAATCAAAATACTTTCGTCATTTTTTTCCCAAAATTTTATCAGAAGCAGTTAGGTGACACACATATTACGCCACTATCGAACTTTACTTGCCAATTTATTAACAGACAAAGTGACAAAAAATACAGCATATGATGGCCTCGAATAATAATTGGAACGAATTTCTATCAACAGTTGCAACAGTTGTATAGATAGGATGACTGCATTCCATACGGCCCTGACATACATTTTTATAAAACCAGCAATTAATGAAGAATATAAACTTCCCAGGCATATTGAAACACTGATAAAAAACTTATAATTATTTTAGGAATATGAGTCAACTACAGCAGTACATCGAGTTAAGGCTTCAGAACAATATCAGATGTGTTTTAGACGTTTTACTCTTCTATTTGAAAAGAGTCTAATGTGAATTTAAGTGCTAACTATCCATGTTTTATTGAGTGTATATTAGGGTGACATACTAATATTTTATGTCGAAATGTTATAAATTATAAATGCAATATTTCTCGTCTCTAGTTGTTTTTTGGTCTTCATTTGCTGCACTACCTATCCTACCAAATAATATATTGCTTAGTACCTTTCGGTCACTTCATGTACTATTGCATGATAGCCAAGTGTCCAACACTATACTCAAGTGTTGTTTCATACAGTATAACGGCTTCTTCCTGAATTGTACGATTATCTTAGATATAATCTTGCATTTTGTCTCGATATCTTTTTAACATAATTGATTAAGTGGGTACTCGTTTGTATTTGATTTACAAGTGCCTTTAAAAGTTGTAATTAAGTTGCTCTGGTTAACGATAACGATTGAGTGATTAAATTGAAGATCGTATTATCTGACATTCCTTTGTAATTTAAATTTAATTGCTCTGTGGTTAATATTTAGTGGCTTTATACTAGTAGTAGTTCTGGGCTAATAAGGAAAATTGGTGTACATTACAACCGGTTTAAGCCACATAATGTAAGTTGTTAGTTCTCAGACGCAGACCGAGGTTTTAATATTTGGCGTTGTTTATGATTGTTTTATATTTGTTGTTGTAATCTGCGGTGTATGGGCCATTGTAATCTGTGGTGTATGGGCCATGTGGTGTATGGGCCATTGTAATCTGTGGTGTATGGGCCATTGTAATCTGTGGTGTATGGGCCATTGTGATCTGTGGTGTATGGGCCATTGTAATCTGTGGTGTATGGGCCATTGTAATCTGTGGTGTATGGGTCATTGCCCACTTGTCATAAATGAGTAAGCTAGTGGTTTATAGATGTTAATTGTTGATGCAGGTAAATCTCAATATCTCAATCTACACAATGTCATTCAACACATTGGTATATGTAAAGGATTCACGAGAATATTTTAAACATTCTTGTTACCTTATAAAGAATCAAGTAGACATACATTTTGATAATCGGATTGCCAATATTTGCGAAATAGAAATAATTTGTCGTGTTGATTGTTTAATGTTAAATCAGAGACATGTTCATGGCAAAAAAACTTCATATTGTAAATCTAACTAGTTACTTTAAACTTTAAAACGCCCATGGTAACATCAATATGCATACACAACTTGGTTATATTATACAAAGGAGTGTAGCAGAACATCCTGTTATTTTCATTAATAACATTAATGTATATGTTGTTTATGTTGTTTATGTTTTCTTTTGTTTTTTTCTAACACCCTAAGTTTATTGCATGCTACACATAAACATCGTCTCTTAAAACTTGCCACGTGTTGATTTTTCTATGCTCCGTAATTGTCTATCGAAGACTATTATGACGCTTTGGTAGATGTGTAAACCAGTAAAGAAATCGCAAAATACGTGACTTATATTGCAAATGATGTTTTGACTATTTATACCAATTGTAGTTGATAGCATTATTTTTTGTTTTTGTCGTACAATCAAAATCAGCAAATACCGATGGTTTGGTTTGATGATATTGTGGGTCCGAGGCAAACCATAGATATACTATTTACGTAAGAATAATGTTTGTTAACCCAACTGCTTATTCATTTGCCAAATTGACGCTTAACACATTATATCCACGACGGTTATAAACGTTATTTATTTGCATGACTAATAAGACGAGTTAGGTTATTTTCAATGTAGTCGCCATTAATTATCATTTATTTTGATAACCTATGTTAAAGCTAGGCTTACATACCGAATCTAATTAGATGTATATCGAACCTTTCCACATTTAGGTATAATCTTTCATCCTTGTATTAAATACAACCATTGACTGAAAATGAACTATACACTTTCCAGTGTAACAACTGTTATTTATTGTCGCGATTTCTTTAAGTCAACGTTTTATACGCTAATATTCATAAAACATGAACACATGAGGAAACAGTATGTATATAATACAATAAGTTGGAAATGAGGTGATCAGTACACATAGTTTCTGAATTCTAGAATGTAAAACAAGATTAATATATCACAGACACACGTAGGAAAGTTTAAACGATAGACAATTGCACATTTTGGGTATGGTAATGTTTGGTGCGTTATCATTTAAATAATAAGACATATGTCATAGAATTTCTGTTCAGACAGTTATTGCATACTAATTTCCGAAAAACGAAACAGTTCCTATTGCGAGTAAAACCACATTTCAGATTTATTTTCAGCATAAAAAACTTGTAAGTCAAATAACATATTTCAAAGTGCTATATTTCATTAGTCCACAAATACTCCTGGTTTATTAAGCTGGCATTATTTATTTAGGTTACACAAATACAAATATTACGAACAGTGGGTGTTAAAGTTATCCTACTACTGATACAATTGAAACTCCGAGATTGACAAACATTCGTATTGACACTTGGTAAATACTAAGAGACACTGATACTTTTATTTCAATTAAACCCCAGGGCTATTTTATGAATATTTTATATCAACAAATGAAAGACAATTCTAAAATTGCAAACAATATTATCATAGTTCAATTTCACAAGTTCAGCTTACAAACAAATTATAAATCTCATAAATAATTCAAGTACATTATTTTTAAGAAACTAGAACTCCGCGAGTCGGATGTGTCGCCTGACGCCGGATAGCTTACGTGAATCCAAATGAAGAAGCACTTAAGGTTAATGCTCAATTTTTTAAAAAACAGATTTAGTGAAATCTTCAAAAGCGCTGCACTCTGGCTAATTGCAAAGAAAATACTAATTAAAACCAAAAATGCGACACACAAATAAGTATGATAATTTACATAGGGCAAGAACTCCGAAAGTATGAGGTGCAGAGTAACGGTTCTTATGCACTGCATTTCTCCTCAATGAGATCTATCTACCTATGAAGTTTCAAGTTGATAGCTTTCATAGTCATAGAATATTGTCCGGACACAAATTAAGTATGAAAATAAACAAAGGGCAATAACTCCAAAAGTATGAGTTGCAGAGTAACGGTTCTTGTGCACTGCACTTCCCCTCAATGAGATCTATCTACCCATGAAGTTTCATGTTGATAGCTTTAATAATCTAAGAGTTATGCTCCGGACAATCGAAAGAGGACACCGCCGCCGCCGCTGATACCGCCGCCGATATACGAACCCTTATATGTCGCCTACTCAAGCGACACAAAAAGTACCTAAATTTGCACAATATATATTTGATTGTCTGTGCACTATGTTTAATGAGATAAATATGCAAACAATAATATTTACGTATAGGTAATTATCTAAATAATACCGATTAATATCATGACAGGTATATTATTATCAGGCTAACGACGGAATAATTACAGAAGCAAATTTCAAATGTTTGTCAAAATTGTATTTAAAGCAAAAATATTAAACAAATGGAGAAATATATTAAAGAATTTCTCTGATGCGAATTGTGACATAACTACGCTTCAACTTATAGGCCAGTGGGTTAACTGCTTTATATCTGGACGGTCATACATGTGCTCATGTAGTATTGTATGGGTACATATTAGTTTATCAGTGCCCGTGATTTGGATTATATGTGTTATACCGTTTACTTTTTATTTTGTCATCTTTCAGGAAGATGCCTCTTCATGCAGTACTACACCAACATGTATAAATTTGAAATTTAAATCATGACGTCTGAAGTTATTAGAATTCAAAGTATATTCTCTACCATTATTATGTAAATCTGAAATGTATCAAACTGCAATAAAGAAATTATATATATATTATATAGTTTTTCCTTTTTTGATACCTTCCTGGTTAAGACATAAATGTAAGTGAAAATAGTCAAATGTGCAATAGTTTCTGATAATAGAGGATTCGATTTCAAACTAAAAAACACCAACAATGAATGGACTTGATCTTCAATACGTTTGTGTATTGCTTGAATACCGAGGCGATGTTTAAAGGAAAAACTGTGTACGCGCTGAAATGATGTGAAACAAATCAGTTCTAGATTACAATAGATAAAATTGGTAGCCTCATTTAGATGTGCATTTACAATATATATATATTTGGTACTTCAATGCCTACATGTAAGTAAGTAAGTATGGATGTGTCTCATTTTATGTGCCAAAGGACTGATACATATGGCGAAACGTAAATTATAAAACAGCAACATCGAAGAGTCTACATTCTAAATCAAGCATCAAATCGAGCTCCTGTTGCAATGGTTTATATCTGTGCTATCGGCACACCAATTATCAATTTATTTAGCGAAGGCATCGCTAATGTATTTAAACATGTAACACTTGTGAATCTTGATGTCGTGAGAATATTTCATCATTAATGCATCAATTTAAAGCTTGAGGTTTCCGTGACACAGAGATCAAACGCTTTTGTTGACATATTATGGGCTATTTAATAATCTTTGGAAGGCGTAGATATACGGATTAGGGGCCATATCCACACAGCCCAAAAGTAAAAGCTTAATGTTGGTCATACTTAATTGAAATTGTCAGAAAAAAATGTTCTCAATTACAAAATATAATTTGCTTTGAAAAAGGATACAATTAGAAACAATTGTTGAATCTTTGATATAATAAAACAATAAAACCATCTATTACGAAATATACTTTAAATGAAATAGACGCAGACTAAAGGAATTTAAAGATTTTAAATTCTGTCCGATAAAAATAATCTGTCCCCATCAAATATAATGAAATACCAAGTTAAACCGCTAGTTTTCCTTCGCGAACTATCTCGTGTTTACAGAATGCAGGACACTGAATATTCCAATGTGCCAGGTCAATGTTGCCAGATAATTGTTCTTTCCATGCTCATCGTATCCCATTCCTGACTAAGTAACTTTCCATTTGGTACGTGATTGTATCACAATGCACTAATTGCACTATTGCAGAAAGTACATTGCTTTCAATCTGAAATAGCAGTGAAATTGATTGAAAAAATACTTTAAAGTAGTTTTTGTAAAATATTTATTCGCTATATATTTAACACTTGGTTGATAAATATCCAGTGGGACTACAGAAAAAAATATTTGGGCAATAAAATGGGACTTCATAAATGTTTAAGTGTTTGTCCATGATATAGGCGACGATAGTGCATATTTAGTCGATCTGTGCTATTAAGACTGCATTATTATTTATGGACAAAAGGTGATTTGTCTTCAAGAATCGTCAATGGACTGTGTAACATCATTGACGTCCTAGGTTGAAATTGGTAAAGGTACCATTTTATGTTTTTTGATATGTTATTCAAATCGACTAAGGACATTTTTAAAAAATCCGATCATCTGTGAACAAGTCCCTTTAACATGGTTAGGTGGTATGTTTAATGTTCATAACTTCATATAGATGTAACGATCAAAGCCGTTCAAAATCATGAAACGAACATTCATCCAGGGATGTGCTACTCGTACTCGTACTTTTACTCGTACTTACTCCAGTATTGATTTTCCAGTACTCATAAGTACTCAGTACTCATTTTAAATCATGAGTACAAGTACTCATACTTACTCGAGTACTGCAGCAAAAGTGTCAGTACTTATGCGTATTTTATGAATATTCTAAGAGTACGTTCACTCTTTAATCATCATCAAAGTTTAATGTGAAATAAATTGAAATAATATAAAATCAACCAAGTTACCTTATATCCATTTGTGATAGTGTATAAAGCATTGTGACACTTAAAGGATTAGTACAATTGCCCTAAGTTCATACACTGGATAGCTACATGTACATGTATAAACAATATAAACGAAATTTTTTTTTTTTTTTTTTTTTTTTTTGTAAAATTTTATTTTCATCATAGAATAATACATACATGCATGTTATATACAGAGTAGTTCGTGTAATTGTATTGCAAAGGTGTATATAAATTCAGTTGTAAACATACAATCATATACAATATATACTGTTTTATATTTCAAAACATTTTACGCAAATACTAACTTGCACAAACATTCTATATAAAGTTATAGATGTGAGCATGCATATCTTCTATCTATATAATACCGTACATAAGCAGGATAACCTAAGTGCTAAATTGCATTGTGTATAATACATTGATAATGCAGACTTAACAAAATACTGGTGTGGTAAACAATATATATATTATGTGTTATGATGAATAGTGTCGTTATAAGAGATGTCTGTAAATATTTTGACAAGGGACCAGTCTCTCAATTCTTCGTCTGTTTTTATTGTAGTTATATATATATCAAACGTTTGCTTCATACTATTCACAAGCCCAAATTTTGAAGGACTTCTGTTTTTCCTCTGACACTGAAAGATATACCGTTTAATTTCGAGGCACAGAATGTTTAAATCATTCATTTTTGGATTTGTAATTCCAAGTATTAGGTCCTGACATGTCAGCTGAATAGGTGAGTTTGGTCTACTTCTATGAATAATCTCAACAGCAAATTTCACAATTTCTTGGGTATATGGACAGTACCAAAACAAGTGCGTAATGTTTTCTACTTCATTGTTACAGAATGTACATAGATTGTCAGCAGCCATTTTCATCTTGAACATAATTGATTTTGTTCCCAAGATTCTGTGGACTATTCTACACTGGAACCATCTAATATATGTATCCTTAGTTATATTGAACACAAGTGCATGTACGTTTTTCCAGTCAATATAAAAAAATTCTGAGTTCCATTTTGTTTGACTAGTTGGAATGTCGCTATTTTGGATTAATATTTTATAAGTATGTTTTTCTTCTTTAGGAGTGGTTACTATTTTCTTTATGTAAGTTGCTAATATAGGTCCTTGAGTTTTATTGTCAAAACTTGACATATCTTCAAAATTTTCAATATATTTACTTATTATGTTAATTAATCCTTGGTACAATAGGACATTTACGTTTGTTCCGACATGTAAATCCAAAGATTCTTTGGAAATAAAACAATCTCTTTCTATCATAATGTCTCTCACAAAACGAATACCTCTTTCATAGAGAGTTTTAATATAAATATGACTATTGTTAATTTTAAAATTATGGTTATAAAATAGGGGCATATCCAGAATATCATCACTATTTACTATTGGCAGCTTTTCAATATACAATATATAGTTTTTCAAGACGTCCTTCCAAAAATTATTTTTCAATTGTAAGCATATTTTCTCGGCATACATTTTACCAGTGTTAAAAAGTGTTTTAAAATCTATTAACGATTTAACAAGTGAATAACAATTTCCTTCGCCTGACACTAATCTCTTAAGCCATGTTATTTTCATGTATTTTTCAAAAGAACATATATCTATCATATTTAACCCACCTTCATTATATTCCTTAACAATTACAGTAGCTTTTATTTTGCTTGGTCCTGCCCAAATGAAGTCATAAAATTGTTGATTAATTTGCTTCATGGTGTCTACTCTTGGTGTTGGTAGTGATACAAATAAATGTGTCAGCAAAGGTAGAAGCATTGATTTGACAATAGTTATCTTTCCCAGCGGTGTAATATTTCTTCGATTCCAATGACTTATTGAACTTTTAATACTTTCGATTTTGTCTTCAAAGTTTTCATTATCATCATGTTTTCTAAGTTAATATCAAACACTATCCCAAGAACTTTAAAAGTAGTTGCTCCCCATGTCAGTTTGTATTTAGTTTTTATTGATCTAGTACTATACTTCATAGAGCCTATCCAAATTAAATTAGTTTTTTCATAGTTAATGTTTAGTCCAGAGTATCTTGAAAATTCATGAAGCATGTCTAACGTACAATTAAGGGATGATTCAGATCCATCAAGAAGTAAAGATCATCAGCAAATTGAGATATTTTATATTCTATGTCTTTTATTGTTATACCTTTTATATCTTTGCTTTCCCTTATTTTAACAGCAAGAATTTCTGCACATATAATAAAAATGTAAGCACTAATTGGGTCTCCTTGGCGACAACCCCTCCCTATACTGAAAGTATTTGACAAGAATCCATTTATTTGTATGGAGGCCATAGTATTATGCAAGAACATAGATACCCATTTTTGAAACATTGGTCCGAAATTAAAAAAACTAATAGTTGTTTCTATAAACTGGAAAGACAAAGTATCGAATGCTTTTTCGAAATCGATTGTCATTAGTAATCCTGGTAAGTTATTATCTTCAGCATATTTTAAGATATCGTAAAGTAGTCTAGTGTTTTCACCAATAAATCGGCCTTTAATGAAACCAGTTTGGTCTTTGGAGATTAAAATATCAAGTACTGTTTTTAATCTATTTGCAATGGAACCTGATGCTAATTTGTAAACAACATTTAATAATGTTAATGGTCGTAGATTTTTCAGATAACATCTCGGCTTGTTGTCTTTTGGAATGCATGTTATAATTCCATGTTTTTGTGTTATGGATAAGGAGTTTGTAATAAAAGCATAATTTATACTTCTTACTACAAATTGACCTAACTTCTTCCAAAATACCTTAAAGAATTCAGCAGTAAATCCATCAGAACCTGGACTTTTGTCATGTTTCATATTTTTAAGCGTTATTGTTACTTCTTCGGTATTAAGCAGTCCTTCTAATGAGTCAGACTGAATTTTATTCAATTTTGGTATATTAACATTAGATAAATCAGCTCTTATATCATATTCAATTTCGTTGTCATTCTTTTTGTATAAAGTTCTATAGAATGAAACAGCTTCGTTTAAAATATCATTTTGCTCCTGCAACTTAGCACCGTTTTCTAATTCAATAAAAGGTATCGACTTGTTTGTATAATGATTTGATTCAAGCGAGCAAAAGTATTTAGAGGGTTTTTCCCCGTCTTCTATCCATTTAGCTCTAGAACGAATAAGAGACCCTTTAAGTTTATTTTCCCTTATTTTTTCTAATTCATTTTGTAGGTCTATAAGTTGATCTGAGTTAGTTTCAGTTAATGATTTTTGAAGTTTATCAATTTTCTTAATTAAGTTAGTTTCATGGTTTTTGTTCAGTTTAGCTTTATATGATGAGAATGAAATAGTTTTTCCTCTAATTTCCATGAGTAATGTTTCTAGG